>NCSJ02000389.1:0-37770 GCA_002812745.2 Scytalidium lignicola
ATTAAAGGTTATAATAATCTAAAAGTATATTAACTTTCTTATTAGATTCAACTGTATATATTCTTCAATACTTTAAAGCTTTTACAATAGTTAATATCTCTTTATTTAATGTTTGATAATTTCTTTTTTATAATGTTTAACTTTCTTGATTAAAAATGTTAATAATACTTAATAATATCATTTATTAATCTGCTGTGATTATAATAACATAACTTTTAATATTACATCAGAGGTATTAGTTTTAATTCTTATTCCTCTTTTTAGATTAAAGATTCTTAAGAAACTTCCTTTCATGAAAGCATCTTTAATGCTTTAGAATACTTCCTTTATAATGTTATTTTATTTGTATGCTTAATCCTTCTTTATGAGTTTGGTTAATAGTACAAAGATTTTAGAATAGTCTTTTACAAATCTTCAATAGTAATTAGCCAACTTTAAGAAACTTTATAATTGTTTAATTGTCTTAAGTAGTTTTTATTCTTTAATTGACTAAATCTTATTGTTTAAGGTTTCTATTCTTTCTCCAGAAATATAATGTTTTAAGAATTGAACTTATTCTTTATAGAATTTGTATTTTATTAGTTTACAATATAATCCTACTTTTTACAATGTTTGTAAAATAAGCTTGATATACTCTTTGTGTTCTTTAATACTTTTCAAGTAAATGATTATATTATTTAAATATACTATTATGAATTTCTTTAAATATCTTTCTAATATATAGTTTATTATTCTTTGTTATGTTGTTAGAATATTAGTTATATTAAACATTATAACTAATAGTTTAAATAATTTGTATTTTGTTCGAATAGTAGTTTTTTACTTGTTATTCTTTTTAATCTTAATCAGATTAAATGTTGATTATAAGTTTAACTTAGTAAATATAACAACTCTCTTCAACTTGTTTATTATTAAATCTATTAATAGTAAAGGGTATTAGTCTTTTTTAGTTTTACTATTTAAGTATTTATAATTATCATAAGGTTATCCTAATAGATTATCTCCTTTCTTTGTATAATATAATAATATTCTNAACTTTATTATGACTTTCTTTGTATAAACCTTTAAGTATTATTTTCTTAAGTAATTATTTCTTTGTTACCTTATCTTTAATAAGAGTTATTTAATAAATTAGTTTGAAGTCTTTATAGATATTATTGAAATATTCAGAAGAACTGGAATAATTAAACCTTAACATCATGCTAATACTAAAGCTTAATTCAATACTAATAGTAAAGTTATACTCAGTATGTTGAACATGCTTAGTTATAATGTCACAGGCAGGACACAAGCATAACATGGTTACAGGACATGATGATAGTATTACAAACCTTAACCATCAACAGAAGAACTAACAACGCTAGAGTTATGAAGATAAGGAATACAACCAAAGAAAAACAACAAAATAAGAGTCAAACAACAACGAACATGAGGATTTACTGTAATTCAACTAGTTAGTTAAGGAGAGAAACATACATGAAGTGCTTTAGTTAGCAGAAAAAANTTTTACACCTTAAATTCAAATGCAAAGTAACTGTGAAGCAATTCAGCAATGACGATAATGTACTAATTACTCATAAAGACCTGAAAGAAGTACTTGTAGAAGTTATTCAACTTTAAGAGTGTACATAAGCCCAGATAGCAACTCCTTCAACAATAACAATGTAGTCTGACAGTAAGTACACAGAGAACACATAACAAAGGACTTATAGACTACCAACGAAAAAANGACTACGAAATCATCATATACACTTCAAGTATGCTGTCAAAGCTCAAGAACTATAACCTACAAGACATAATAACAACAATTAATATAGTCACATTCTTATAAAGTAGTATACATGCAATAAGGCAATTACTCAACGATAATATAATAGTAATCTTCGAAGATAGTTAGAAAGAATGGTATTTGCTTAACACATAATAAGTTCAAAAGGTATTTGGAGAAGAAGTACAAATTGTTAACAGTAAAGTTATTGTATATACCAAGGGAATATCCAATTACTTGTTAACTAAATATAACAAAGCCTTAATTAAAGAAGTACTAGAAAAAGAGAATAAAATAACAATACTTCAGGTTAAAGCTTGTTAAGCTTACAAAGGAAGTCAACAGTAGAAAAGTTACTTATATATTAAACTAACAATTACAAGAGATGTATACAAACTTACAGACTAAGGTTTGTACTAAGAAGGTTAAGTATTTTACTATAAGCTATTCAAGAATAAGTTACAACCAAAGTAATATTTCAAATGCTAAGTTTGAGGATATCATGCATAATATTACAAGGCAGAGAAGCAATATGCTTGTTATACAAGAGTAGTGTATGAAGGAGGAGAAGAAGAATGTTCAATAAACTTAAGAGAAATTGTACTTAAGTGTTGTAATTGTAACAAGGAATATATAACGTTTGATTAAAGTTGTCCAATAATAAAAGAGTATTAAGATCAAGCAAAAGAAGTATATAAAAACAAAGTAATAAAATTAATTAGACTAAACAACATAATCCATACTATAACTTAACTTAACATAACCAAGCTAATAGAAAGTAATAAAGAAGAAGAATAACAAATAGTATTTAAAAGGAAAANGACTTAGAACTCAAGCAAACTTATAAAGTAGACTTACAAGTCTAAGTATTATAAGAAGAATAAATAGAAATACCTTAAACAAATTTTCAAGTTAACATAATAACTTTATGTCTAGTTAACTACTACCTAGCTCATTGTCAAGCTTTGTAACCAGCCAAAGCGATGAAGATCTAATAAACTAGTAATAACAGACTAGTTAACAAAGTAATATAATAATAAACATAATCATAGTATAACTATGATTATAGTCTTATATTAAAATTAAAATAAAAGATGTGAATACATGATAAAAGTATTAAAGGACAATAGTAAGTATAATGTGTTAATAGTCCAAGAACTGTAAGTAAACAAATAAACCAAAGATATATACTGTTTAAATAATAAGAATTACCAAAGAATATAAGGTAATAAAAGAGTAGTTATATACATATATAAACACTATGAATTAGTTGTATAATTGTACAAAGCAGAAGAAGACTAGGCAAAAGTAGTGTTTATAACTGAAAATATAATGGTTTACTTGATATACTTAGCCAGATATACAACCTTAAATTAGTATACACTTATTTATAATCTCATTGTAGCAGAACTAGAAAGTTGTATAATACTAACAAGTAATTTTAATCAACATCACTTAATATAGGATAAAGAAAAAANGAATAAACAACAAAGTCAATGAATTGTTAATGTTAGTATAATGATGAAGGCTTAAGCTTATTATATTCAGGGGAGAATCTATATAAAGACAAGATAATAACAAGAACTTAATTATTAACTATGCTTAGTACACAACAAACCTTTGAATTTAGTATATAAGAGTTGAAGACTAGACTAGCTCAGACTATACCTTACAACTTATCAAAATCAAACCTGAAGTAAGTAGACAACAAACATATAGCAGAGAACCAAGTTATAGTTAAAGATTAATAGACTATGAAAAAGTTAAAGCAACAACAATTAGCTCATTACTCCTCTTNAGNACTATATATCTACTAAGAAGTAACTAGATAAAGCAATTGATATACTAACAAAACAATTGATTGATATTGTAAATAAGACAATACCTAGAAGGAAGTTATTAATTAACTACTTAACACTATAATAGAATTATATAACCAAGAAAGCAATTAAGGTTACTCAGAAAGTAGAATGCTAATAACATACAAATAAGTCTCTGTAAAATCACCAGAACCTAAATTAAGCTCTTAAAGAACAAAAGGAAAGAATTGCCTAAGCTTAAACAAAAAGCTAATAATAAACAATAATAATAAYAACAAAGRATACTTAYAAGYTRTGAATGCTYRAACARTAAGYATRAATATATAAYTATACACTTGCTAACTTATTAAAGATCTTAAAGTTATATAATAATAACTTAAAAAGACTATTAACATATATATATAATAAGAAAGTAATAATGTTTATAATTAAGTTTTTCTTAAAAGTACAAGTAGATTATATCAGATTATAAGACATAAATCAAGCAAAAGTAATTAAGATAAACAAAGGTTATAATGAAGTAACTATTATATAAGTACTTTATAAGGTTAAAGTATAAAAAANCATTAAGGCTAAACTGATTAACTAATAAGTTTTTATAAGTTTACAGTTAACTATTACAATGAATTCTAATAATCTTAATTGAAATAAACTTTAGACTAAAATACTTTCTTTACAACTATTATATAACGAATATAATAGTATTATAGAAACTAGGTAAGATAATAGAACAATTATAATAAGTTAGAGGATAATAATTAATCATATTACTTAATTGTATAATAAAAGTATTTGAAGTTATAATAGTTATTTATATTACAAAAGTAATAAAGAAGTAAAGATTATTCCTAGAAGGACAAATAGAAAATAGACATAGTAAATTTACAAAATTAATAATAAGAACAATAATAAATATTATTTATACAATATAAAGTTAAGGTATTACTATATTATTATTATAACTTGATCTTAAAGGGGTATTTGATATAGTAGACTATAAATAGTTATAATATATATTCTAAGAGAAAGGCTTTTTATAATAGTTAATAAGTTAGATTAACAACTATTTAACAAATAAGATTATTTGTTTATCCTTCAACAGTAAAATAACTTAACTAATCTTAATAAAGGCAAGAGTCTTATAAGGTTCTCTACTCTTATTAATATTATTTATATTATATATTTTTACTTTATATAATGAATTAAGAAAGATAAAAGGTTTAATTATAATTAGTTTTGTAAATGATATAAACCTTCTTAGTTATATACATATTATAAAGAGTTATTATAAGATACTAGAAGTAGGCTAAAAAATATACAAAAGGTAAGTAATATATAAAGGTATACAATTTAAAGCAAGTAAAAGCAAGTTAATACACTTTATATATACTTATATAACAAGGAAGAAGTTAATATACCTTAATAGTTAGTGTGCTCATAACAGTTTTNATCGCTTACTAACTACTTAGAAGTAGTTGACGATAAAAATCCATCACTGTTTAAAAATCTGTTACCTTTTGGTAATTATTGTACTATATAATTTACTATACAATTTATATCTGAATAAAGAACAGGATATATATTTTAATATATTTACTCTTTGAATTCTATAAAATCTTAATCTAATTATAATGGTTTTGTAGTTATAATAATTATAATAGTAATAGTAATAATAATAATTATAACAATTATAATAAGGGTAACATCTGTTATTTATAGATCATCTATTACTATTCCAAGCTGCTTAATAACATTATCTACAGCTATATACTAGCTTAATAGAAAATTGTATATATTATTTAATATAAAATCAACTTCTTGTTCTTTATCTATAAATATTACTATTCCTTTAAATATTACTGGATTAACTGGTTTATTAAGTGTTTCTACTAATAAATATACTAGTATAAGGTGTTGTTTAGTCTTCCTTCCTTTGGTAATACGTTAAATTGTAACTTTATACTTTTTTCCYTTTACTTTTTACTCTTTTAACTCTTCAAGATATATCTTTTTAATTTATGCCTCTTATTTCCTTTAAGTAATTTTAGTTTGTTTTTGTAAAGTTATCTCTTCATATTATTTCTTAAGATAAAGTTTTTCATGAAGATTAATAATATAATCTTCATCTTTAAACTTGATAATCCTTTTTCAACTTTATACTTTAACATTTAATAGTTCATTTATCCTTGATATAGTTATAAAATGCTTAATTCTAGTAAAATCTAAATAATCAAGTATAAACTTTATACCTTTGATTATAAATAAATGTTATTAAGTTAAAGGATTAAAGAATACCTTTAGAATTTACATTTTAAGCTTTTTTNAAAGCTTGAATACTATGACAAGTAGTTTTAGATGTTAAAGGAAGAATTAGAAGTATTAACTTTATTAAGTAATTAAGAATAGAATAAACATAAAGTTTTGAAAATGTTTTGTTAACATTAATTAACTATATACTACTTTCTTGAAAAGTATAATATATAATAACTTTTGTAAAANGTTTTTACTTAAATATTAATTAAGTTATAAAGAAAAGATATAATTGTATATTCAAGTTCAAGGTAACTAAATACTTTATATACAACTTGTTTATAATAATGCTTATATAACCAAAATACCTTTATATCTAAAGATTGAAGAATATAAGTAAGATATAATAGAAACTTTAAAGGAATAATATGATACTTTTAAACAAGCTTTATAAATTTAGTAGATTCATGAGATTCATGTTTATTAACAAGGAAAAGCTTATTTTCAATTAGTTAATTTGTCTTTAAGTTAATATATATATACTTTTGTGAATGTTAAATTCCTTCTTTTACACTTAAATATTTAATAAAATAGTATAACTAAATTACTTTAACTTGATTATTTGTATATCCCTTTTTAATAAGAATAATGTATATGTTATCAAGAAGGTTATCTTATGCTTAATTTTCTATAATCTATATATCTTCAACAAGTATAATTAGTAAAATAAATGCTTTTCTATCAGTAAAAATATATTCTATAATAATAACAGACTTATGATTTTGAAAGGTACTTTTATAAAGTTAATAATTTATTAGTAAAAAGATATATTTAAGAGAATATATTTATTTCTAATATCTCTTTCATTTTTACTAATATAATAACTTCTTCTCTAAGTATAATACTAACTTAAAAGCTTATTTCATCTATATTATAAATATTATACCTCTTAACCTTGTTTTTGTACTTTAGATCTTTGTATTTCAAAAACTATTGTTTTATAACCTCCTTATCTTAAGCTTGAATTCATTTCTTCTTAATTAGTTTAGTTTTGATGATGTGAAAACTTAGATTATCTTTTATAAATTATCATAACCATAATATAAATAGCTCTTCTTTATTGTTATTAAGATATGTAGTTACCCTTAAAACCATAACTTTATTTAATAAGTTTCTATTATATACTTGATTTCGAATATAAGCTATTAAAGCTTTAATTTGATGTAGTTTCAAGAAGAAAGAACATTTACATTGTGTTTTAAGCTTTTTTGCATTCAATTCACGTTGAATTGCTTTTTAAAGAATGTTGATTTTAAGCTTGAATATACATATTGTAATTATAATTGTAACATGATTATCAAGGTCTTTTTGATTATCCAAATACTATTGAATAACTTGATACAATTGACTATCAAAGGTAAAAGTCATTTTAAGAAAAGTCCTTGTTATAATTTTATGTATTTATCTTGAAATTGTATAATAATAATAATATAAAACACAAAAAAGGTATATAATTCTAATGTTTAAGGTTTTGTAAAAGGTAATGGATTTTTAAACGGTAATGGATTTTTAAACGGTAATGGATTTTTGTCGTCAACTACCTTTAAGTAGTTAGTAAGTGATAAAACTACTACAAGCACATCAACTATTAATAACAAAGAATTAAAACTTAAAGAATTAACTTGTTTTCTAAGGATTTAACTTAATTAATAATTTAACTTTAAAGCTTATACAAAGGCAATTAAGAAAAANGCTAACTATATAAATATTTACATTAACAAGACTAACAACAAAGATATAAGGATACAACTTTATAAAAGTAAGACAGATTTATACAATAGTTATACAAAGTACAATTATATATAATACTATTATATACCATCAATCTACAAAATCTAATGATAATCCAAGAAGAATTAATTATCACTTATTTACAATGTAATCATAATGTCTTTATATAATAACAAAAGCTTATAAAGACATTTTAATTCAGAGTTTAAAGACAAAGATATTTTACTTATTATTAAACTTATACTTAAACAAAAGAGTAATAACATTTGAGGATTACTTTAATTACATAAGCTTAAAGCAAGTAATTCACTAAATAAACAATAAGGTAATAAGACTCTTGAAGAAAAGAAGAAGATATAAGTAGTAGATAAAAAAGCAACTACTTAAAGAAAGTAACAAATACAAAATAACATAGTTATAACAATGAAGAGATTATTAAATAATATTACAGGCAATCAACATAATTATAACAAGAGATTAAAAGGTAAGATAAACTTAAAACTTCGAAGTTATTAAGTTGACTAAGCTATATAATTATACAAAANGTTGTAAACTTTTTTACTTTTGACAAAAAANGTATTACTCTTATATAATAAGCTAAATAAAACAATTAACTTACTAATTATATAAATTCATACTAATAAAATTAAACTATAAACATATTTGTTTAAACATTATATACTTGATATAAATATACTATTATGTAATTATGAACTTGTAAAAGAAATAACTTATTATTTAATCATTAACTGTTTAAACTTAAAATGAATAAGAAAAAGCTTTAAAACAAGGGCTTATATAATAAAAGACTTAAGAAAGATATTGAGAAGTTGTTAAAAATGTAAATAGATTACTAATTAAGTATTAATTATAAGAAGGTTATAAGAGTATAAATTAATAATATAACTGAGGATCTAAGAGTAAAACAAGATGATAGCAAAGTAATAACATCTTAAAAAANCTAAACTACTAATTATTAACTTAATAGTATAATAAAACTCTTCTTAACCAAGCTAATAAGTTGAGTACTAGACAAGAGGATAATAAAGACAAGGTAAGGCAATTATACTCAAGCAAATAAAGAATAGTATAGAGGTTTTCACTTAGCCAAGGAGTTAATATGGTTTCCTGTATAATAGTATAATTATCTTATATACCCTTAAGGTAGCCTTATAACTTATAGTATAAGAATAATAATAATAAATAAATAAAAGTTCAGTATGTTAAAAGAAAAGTAAAATATATATATTTAAAATTAAAATTCTAGAAAATTCTATTATATATTTGATTTATAATAATAGAATTTAATCGAATATTCTATTAATATATAAATTAATATATTAAAATTATAAGTTAAACTATTATAAATATGATATTTGATTTTTTGATCACATGATTTAGTATTTAATTAGTATTTTAATTAATTATAGTATTTACTAAATTAATTTTAATTAGTATAAACTTAAATTAATATTATATTAATTTTTGAAAATTAAAATTAATATTAATTAATTAGTTAATTAATTAATTTTTACTAAATACTATATATTAATTTCCGAATCTTGCTTAATACATCAAAAATCACCTTATACAACTTTTGCCTTAATACTATTTAATACTAGTAAACATTAGCTTAAACATAAAGTACCTCGACTATTATTATATTAAAGACATCAGCTTATCAGTTATACTATGAAGAATTTATTAAAGAACTTTAACATCATAAAAGCAAATATAAACTCTAATGCATATTATGTTATCTAAATCTAACTTTCCTTAATACTACAAGCATAACCTATGCTTAAAGCAGTATTCATATATTATATTCCTTTTTNATTAGTCTTACAGCTTATCTACTAAAATATTCAAAGCTTATAATAGCCTTTATTTTATAAACATTATTATAATAGTAAAAATGCTTATAACAAGAACTCTTGTCAAAATTAACTATTGTACAGTCTTTTATAATAACTTTAACCTTCATAAGCAAATTACATATGTAAACAATTTAACAAAACATATTTAATACATGATTTTTACACTTTTATAAAAACTTCCTTAATTTGATCTTTATCCTTTTTATTTACATACAATTTTATACATTAACAATCTTTATAATCGTCTTAGCTTAAGTACTAATTATACTATAAGTTATACTACTTGCTTAACAAGTAGAATTACATATCAACATGTAAAATCTTAATAATCATATTATAAGTTCATGTTTAAAAGTTATAACGTCGAAGTACTAAAGCATAACAATCTAAAGAAGTAAATCTAGACTTTAAGAGTAATACTTCCATGTTAATAACTAAATTACTACAACTCAATTTGTTATATAAAATCTTTATGTTAAAACTGCTAACTTATACTCTGATTACTAACTTTCTAATTAGCTAATACAAAGATATTATAAAATACCAAATAACTAAGATATTCCTTAATATTTAAGTTAGCCCTTTAAATCTAGCCTAAGCCGTTAGAGAACAACATTCTTAAATCTCTTTTTGCAAATAACATGACTAATAACCTTGTAAACTATTCGAATGCCTTATATCTCCAAACTAGTAAAATATATTTACAAGTCCTATTTCTGAGCTTGAATATCAATTTTACAGTACAAGTAAGACGCTTATACTTAATGACAACCTAAACCCTTTAACTTACCTCTTACCTTATACATTAACAGCTAAGGAGATACTATTACTTTAATGTATATATAAACAAACATAATTAACACTTTTTNAATTCCTTTTCCTTAGTTTAGTAATTACAAAGCTAGTAAATGTACTAAGTATTATTATTAACCTTGTAAAATGTTCTTATTAACATTATAAAAGTTCTCTTAAGTACAATTTTATCTTTAATACTTTCTATTATTCAAGCTCTTATATACTTCAATTTAATCTTTTAACTTTTAAGCTTACTTTAACTTTTATTTTCTAAGTTATTAAGCTTGTCTTTGATTATCTCTAATTACAATAAAGACTATCAAACAAGATAATAGTCTTTAACTTTAATATGTTAAGTAATACTTTAATCATTAACTTTGTTATTCAAATTGTCATTATTGTCTTTTTTNAACATTACCTTTATTTTATTAATCTCTTGATCAAGAACTTATTACTATACATTATTCTTAGTATTTATATTACTCTAATAGTTATTAATTAGTTTATTATAATAACTAGTTAATTACTTGTATTATATTTACAATTACACCTTATACACAATAATAAAACTTACTTATAATTTGTCCTAAGTATAATCATCTTTAACATTATTATCTTTTAACCTTTTACAATCCTTTTAGTTTATATTATTAAGTTATTTTATTTAAAGTTATACTTGAAGATGTATACAATTTACAAAAGGTTCTAGATTACTATCTTTTTCATTCAAGAGTTTATTATTTTAAGCTTGTACATTTAGAAGATTACTAAGCTTAAAAAGACTTAAGAGTAATATACAAGTAAATAGAATAATATATCATATCATGGTATATCTATTGATTATTAATGTAATCATCATCTTTGCCCTTAAGTATATAAGCTTTTACAACATTCAAATAATGTACAAGTTGCTTATGTACAATGTTAAGCTAAAGTTAGAGTTTAGTATTCTTAATAAGCTTATCAAACTAGCTAATAAGCTTATAAACTTAACGAAGATAAGTATAAGTACAAAGTATAATCTTATTAATACAAATAACATTAGTTGTAAAGATATTAAACGATGACACACACAATTAGTTAATTAAAAACTTAGCAAAAAGAGTCAGATATAATGCTTATATCTATATTAGAGATAATCTTGAAGATATCCTGTACAGTGAATCTAGCAAAGTTATCAAGACAACTAAAGTTTGTATACATAATGATAAGCTGCACAAGGATAGAGAGCACTGACAAAGTCTTAAGAGCATTAACGTTAAATCCAGTATTACTCTTACAGCAGAATCTGTCTTAGTTAGACGAGAAAAGCAGTAGAGGAGATCACCTTCAACCTCAGAAGTGGATTTGGTTAGGCTGTATTTTTGATGCTTTCATGCAGGTCGCAGTCCAAGCAGAGTGGAGCATACGAAGAGAAGAAGAGAAAAGCTTCAGTCAAGGAAAGGAAATAAGCTGTAATGTTAGCAAATATTAAAATAAAACCCAATTCCTGATACAAGGCTTGATATTCAGTGCAAACTACTAGCACTTGCCGTTTAACAAGCCTTTACAGTTGACTTAGGACAAACAAGAAACAAGAAGTAAAAAGGAGAAGGGCTAACAGGACATCAGTTCCGAGGTCAAAAAGCATCTTACAACCGATTGTAGTATTGCCTTTTCTGTAACAGTCCAGGTGCCCTCCAGGAAGAATCTAAGAAACAAAAATCAATTCGAAATAGCTCATTAGGAAGAATGCAGAATAACATAGATTATGATACAAACCGACAATACAAACAACAGATCATCTTGGACATCTGTTTATCATTTTGGCACATTGCTATATGTTTGGATCCCAGATGATGGTATTGACTTTTTCAAACAGCTTATTCACCACCTGAAAGGAAGATGGGTGGAATTGTTTGACCTAGCTAAGGTTTATCTATTCAGATGCATGAGTTAGTCTTGATTTATCTACATTTTTAATTCTAATGATTTAGCCTCTTAATATGGTCTTGTTAACTATATATGCAATACAACGAGATAACCAACTTCGTAAGAAGGGGAACAGTCCTGGACTCATTCATCGCCTTGCGGAGGATGCGCGGAAGTAGGCTAACTTTTGATCTACCTTACGAGAAAATGTTAATGTTGTCAAAGTCTTTGTCCAGAAATATTGTTATCTTTACAACGAAGGGATTTAGAGGATGTTCAGGATGCAATAGAAGACTTGGCAAGAATCGCTGATGATCAGATCAACCAGTTAGATCAAACAGTTAGAGATCTTCTGTAAATTATAGGTTTCCTAGCTATTCTTTGTGATAACCTTTTCCGAGCTCATTATTGGCAGGAGTTTGCCTAGGTCTGCTGCGATCTTTAAGCTAACCAATAGAACTCTCAATGATGACAGTAAGCTTATTATACGTAACTTCCGTCCTGTTGAACGCGGAACATCACCAGCGGAACTTGGGCCAGCTATAGCATTCGGTCTTGTAGGTGTTGTAAGTGTCGTGGTAAGCAGTGTATCATTGTACTACAATAAAGAGCAGACAAGCACGCTGTTGCAACTGCTACAGAGAGGAGAAGTCTATGCGGAGTTTGCCTTGAAATTATTGCAGATCTATTACGCGGAAATCCTCCTCAGTGTCCGGACTGTGAATCGATCGAGATTCTGGCGTGCGATTTCTGCTTGCGGCCCGCTGGTTGCGCTAAGATTTTCAAGACCAGAAGCATTGAACGAGAGGTGATACTTACTGAACCTTCACGCAAATGCTTGACGTGCGGAGCTGTTTACTTTGTTCAACTCTCAGGACTTTATAACATTCCTCGTTCATCAGTAGATAGTACAGCATCATTCTTTTCAGCTAGGGAGGCTTAGATAAGATTCAAGGGTCCGGATTTGCACAATTGTGACAAGTCTCTGACGAAAAGGATAAGGAAGCATACTGATACTCATGAATACATTGTCTGCTTGTCTTGTTCTATTCATTTGTTCCAGTTTGAGCTGCAATACTTCACTACACTTCAACTATTCAAAATGTTTTCATCTTGCTGGTACATTATGACAATTCCTCGACATATTCTTGTGCCATTGGGCATGCTCGCTGTACTTTGTGAGATCGCCTTGCTGGTTTTCAACATAGTATTCGCCATCACTCTCTCTGGTGAGGTAGAAATCGTTGTATCGGTGCTAAATTTCGTTAATATGGGCTTATTATCAATATTGCTTGCAAGACAGTTCTAATATCGTGATGGAGTACATATTCAAGACGTCGGATATGGTCGACAGCACACATATCTTCTGGCCAGGTTCTGCGGAGGGTTTTGCGCCTTGTCAGCTGCTGCGACGGCTGTTGGTCTTGGTGTGATTCGGAATGGGATTGCTAGTCTTCCCTGTTGGACGTTAGGCTTCTTAACGGAAAGTCTGGTAACTGGTGCTTTGGTCGTCTGGGCTATTTCTTTGGTTTCCAAGGCTGTGTTCATAATAGCTACTGTCTTAATCCAAAGGATGGATTTCTATCAGCAAATGCAACCTTTCCAAATGGAATCGGGAAATCACAGTTTATCAAAAATGAAGGAGACTGCTAGGCAACAAGACTGAAGTCATCCAGAGAGTGTTGATCACAGAGGGAGTAAAACTCTTAAGTCAATATCCCCATCATCTCCGAGTAAGCGTTCGTCTGTTCGAAATTCACAATCGTAAGTTGTACGTTTAATCATGTCAAAGACGAAACTCATATCTGGTAGTTAGAAAACAATACAAAGGCCGGAATCTCTTGATTCCGGATATCGTGAGGGGGATTCATTTGTTGAAGATGGCTTTAATTCTTGGGATATGTCTGCAGTAGAGCTTCATGTACGGCAGGCTGTCCTGGGAAAATCATCGCCAACTCTAAGGTTTCTGGAAACTATACTTGCCACTCTTACAGGTAGCAGAAGTCCGAGTCCTGAGATTCCACTTGATTTGGAGCTAGCGTTAAGGAGCCGGCTAAAGGGTCGCAGTTATAGTCTGACAAACAGTTATAGGGGCGTCGTCAGGAAGAGTTAGCGGTTAAGAAGCCCGAACGGGAGCTTAAGTAAAGCTCAGATTCATCCATTATTCAGATCAGATTCGCTAACACCTCCACCCACAATAACACCCCGGACGGTTGTCACAGCTGCTCCTGGCGTAGGGCAGGTGATTTCAGATCGTCAGAGCATCAGGTCTTTACACGGTATAAGAAGTGGGAGCTTACCTAGCAGTCCATTAGTAGCCAGTTGCAGCTCAACCAACATCCAACTGACTATGGAAAAGGAGGACTACAAAAGGACAGAAAAGGAAATAGAAGGAGAAAGAAAGATGACACCGCCAACCTCGGACTGGATTTAGGATTAAGGGCCAAGAAGTAGCCTGGCTAGCAGCATGACTAGTCAAAAGTTCGCGAAGGAACGGATTAAGATGAGGAATGGTCGGGGAGGTGTGAAGAAACTAATGGGATATATTCCTTTACTTAAGACATATCGGTCTCGCGAGCTCTCTCTTGACTGACTTTGTCAGATCCAAACGGTCATAAAGTCATAACACGTATTATCCAGCGTGTAACCCAAGCCAGAGCACGTTGCATCGTACAGCTCCCAAGCAGGATATGTACCATGCAGTTCCTATGCAGATGCAGATACCGCACCTAATCCCACCACATGCAAATATTAAAAGATCTCTACTTTTAAACACCCACCGTCGAAGTCGTTAGAACCCAAAAATGCAGTATACAAGAACGATGCAAACACATCACCTCCTCTTGCTAGGGTTTACTTTAGTTGGTTCACACTTGCTCACTGACCACATCCCTAATACTCCACCTCCAACCGTGATCGTCCTCCCCTCTCGCCCTACCAATCCACTTCTCACACTTCCGTCTCCATCGCTACTCTTCTTCCCTCTGCCTTCTCACAAACTTAGGCCCAACATCAAACTCTTCGCCAACTAGCCATTCATCTTTCAACCCTTCGCTCTTCTTTCCATTAGCACCCCCACCGGCATCATCTTCTTTAGAAGGGGGATTCTCGAGGTCAGGAACATTCTTGAAGACATCCTCCTCGTCATCGAAGGCGTCAAAGCCATCCTGAGGTGTTGATGCTGTTGTGGGCGACGATGCAGGCACGTCAAAGGGAGTTAGGTCATTCTCGTTGCCTTCCCAACGGAAGGTGACAGGGTTATAGAACATGCCCTTCACGGCTAGAGAGTGTATTAATGGATAGACAACGTGGCAGGAGAACAAGACTTACACTTCGGATTGTTGAGATTACTTAACGGCTTGATCAACTGAGGCTTCTGTAGCGGAGAATGACTCTTTTTCGACTTTGTTTGAGAGCTCGAGCCTTGCAATCCAGTCTTTGCTGATTCCTGTGCTTTCCACTGATCCGTGAGTGTACTTAATGGCCCACCGGAAGATGAAGTAATGCGATGGGATAGAGCATGTTCCCTTGCCATTCTACTGGAATTTGTATCACGTGCGAATCGAGGAACGTCATGTTGCGTGAACAACGGTGTAGTGGGCATAGGAGATGTTGTTCGCTCTGGTAATATCTTTTGATTGGCCTGATTCCGTAGAAGACACTTTGGGGATGGATTCAAGCTTGATGGTTTTGATGACTTACCAACATCCCAACAGGCGGAACAGAAGTATTGAAGCAGCCTGTGGGCGTGATGCTCCAAAGTCCTCCATGCGAGCCTTATATCTCGCTAGTATGACGTCATTTTCATGTGAACCCCATCAGAATGATAGCAAACGACACTTTTCACTTCAGAACAAGAACTTAAAATCCAATAAAAGAGATTCTAAAGATACTGCTGCAATTCTTTGGAGATATTATTTCAGTTATCATCTGTGCTAACGCTATGGTTTCTAATTAGGCTTTCGACCACCGGCTTTAATATCTGGCACAAACTAACAATGTTTGGATGTGTTTTGTGGATATGTTCAAGGAGAGACTTCAAGTATGAATGACCGAAGTTTGCCAAGTAACTAGATTTAAATCGTTAGCAATAAATTACAAAGCAGACTAGATTAGATCTCTGGATCTCTGGCCCATGAACCAAGCCACACCAACTCCCAATCCGACTATCTTAGAGCCATCTCCACTTCTGTGAAGCCGTCCATTAAGATTGCCCGTTTCCGTGCAAACCGGAGATCCTTCTTCAAAGCAATTGAGGCTTCTGAAAATGACTTAGGAGAGATGTTTGGAAACATGTGTTTGATGTATTCTTTATGGGCGCTGTTCTTGTCTTCCTATTGGCTTAGGACTATGCACAAGTCCCTCTCGTGATATTGGGGTGCGTTAGGACCGCATCAGACCACCGGTCCCTTGACGAACAACTGCAAGCAGCTGTGCATTCTTGATGTGAGTGGACGATTGTCGAGACGTGGCTGAGCCATTATTCCGTCATGTTCTCTGTCATTAGATCTCGATATGGCTCAGCGCGCTATTCTATGTTCTACGCTGGAAACATACCACCAATCATGCGTTCGATGAGCATCGGCAGCCTATAGAATATAAATTAATTAGACAAAATGAAGACCTCATGTTTCAGCGTATCGTTAACGTGGTCAGAATTTGATAACGAAAACATTTAGGACAACAAAGACAACTCATGAACTCCATTCCCGTAGGCAACTCGACAAGGCCGAACGAAGACGATGTCGGGGCTTCAGGGGCACCGATACCGTTCATTGTGGCATTTGTCATCGTCCTCGTTCTAGCCGTATTCTTTATCGTGTAAGTTCTTTCTAAGTTCCTCCGATCCATGTCCATGCTAATGAGCAAAGTCATGAGGTGAAATTACAAAGCCATCGTCGCCAACCTCAGAGAGACGTAGAGAGTACAAAACATGTACCAAAGGAGACAATCAACCTGCAGACGCTAAATGATGCAAACCCATCACAAAAGTATCAGCAGGTCAAGGGGTTTAAGAGGCAGGCAACTTGGGCTTCAACCCAGTCCAACTCAGCTGAAGTCTGGTAAGTTCCAAGTTGAGGTGATGTGGTTTTCCTACCAATGCTGACATCAGTGTAGCGTTATCTGTCTCGAAGTTCTCGTCGATCAGGACGATGTCCGACAATTGAAATGTAAACATGTGTTCCATTCGACTTGTATCGACTCTTGGTTCCAGAAATACCGTGTCGACTGTCCATTATGCAAGTCGATTTTCATTCCAAACAGGCAAGGCGATCCGATACCAGAAGAAGTTCGTTAGGTGAATCTCCCTAGGGGCGAGGAGTCGGAGATATCGGGATTCATTATGAGCAAGGATCTGCATGATTGCATCTTTCTGGGTATAGTGGGAAAAATCATTGGGGAGGCTGGGACATGGATTGTGGAGAAAATTGTTGGAGGCGTGAAAAGGGGGATTGGAGATGGGATTGCCATTTTCGGTATTACAAAGGTAATGTTGGAGAGCAAGGTTAAAATGTGGCAGGTGTTAAGTTCTTTTTATAACTTTAATGTCCGATACCTAGCAGAAAGCCTATGAGTAGCCGATTACATCGATTGCTTTACTTGTCAATCCTTCCCTATGTTTCCATCCCAACGCCGCAAGCCAGGCTGCTTCCGTGTATGCTATTACAAGTAGTCCTATTCCCAATCCTTATCCCTCTGTGACCTCCCTATCCATGCAGAACCACATCGCTCTCTCCTCTAGTCGCATATCTCCTTACAGCCAGACTGCCGAGGAATGTACCGCCGAGGACTGAGAGGAAATAGCAGCTCCGGTGCTTGTTTGGGATATAGTTTGGCTTGAATGAAAGGGGTTAAGCTCTATGTGGAGAGGGAAGGCAATACTTTGGGGTAAAGCATTTTGGATGTTTAGCTGTTTTTTTGTTGTCAGATCCGGTGGAAGAGCACAAAAAAGATAGGTGAGTGAGTAAAAATAAAGCTGGCGAGCAAAAAGAATGTCTCCAAATTGGACATCATCTGAAATCATGGACAATTCCTCGAAGGCAAGGCTAAGCAAAAAGACCCCTACCAGGTGACTTGTTAAGTATAAGTCCTATCTAGATCAAGAACATGGCAGCTTACCTTGATCTGCAAACCCCCAACCAATGCCGGATTTTGTTAAATCATGCCAGTCCATATAGCTTCCTATAGTGTTCGTTCTGAAACGCAGCTGTAAAGGCATCCTCCAAAGTCTCCGTTTTCAGATCTGGGAATCGATCATTGTCCCATGGCTGTGGTAGGAGAGTGCCTTCTCGTCCCTGAATAAGTTTGTGACTTGCACTCAACTCCATATCAACGTCACCCAGACGAACAGCTTCAGCCTCCTCGAGCTTTGCACTCTCAACATCTAGATATGTTACTTTATACTTTCGACTAGTAATCTTCTCCAAAAGGTCAAAGATTTCCTGCCACGTAGGCGAGCTGCCATGGATTCTATATGTCCTCCTTCGGCCTTTCGTGGTTCCTTGTGTTTCATCCAGGTCAGGTAAGGGATCCTTCAAAGTCGCAACTATAAATTTAACGCCGTCTGCTACGCTCAGAAGGCTCTGACGACCTTTGCTAGTACCATATATCTGCGCAGATGCAGTTTTATTATCGACCCCAAAATAACTAAGGATGGACCACTCCGTCAGACGACCGAGCTCAAAATAAGTCCAGCCCAGATCTGGCAGAGTCGCAGCTTTCCTCTCAAGAAACTCCCTGGTCAGTTTCTTGTACTTGTAGTAACGTTGGTTCCAGTTATCTCCCACGAGGAGATCTGCCCCATACTCGCTTGGGTAGAAATGGCGAACCCCAGCTTGTATAGCTGCCTCGAAAATCTTTGGTTGTTCGTGGAGTGCGTGGTTTCCTAGCAAACTGATCACGCAGTCAAAGCCCTTATAAGGCTCAGGATTCTCATAGCCGTTTCCAGCTAAAATCTCAATGCCTGCAGCACGAAAGCTGTCAAGAACGCTTTGTTTCGCCGCATCAGTGGGTCTTGATGTGTCATTGTAGACAGCAACGCGTGAGAAGTGATTTAACTCCTCTCCAAGTGCAGTGCATACGGATCTCCCAAATGCTCCTGTTCCACCGACAACGAGGAGGGACTGCAGAGTATACATTGCTATTGTGTAGTCAAAGGTAGATGTATCAATCACGGGGAAGTCTCTATTCTGAACGTGGAATTGGTGATAGTCTATAGCTGTTATTAAACATGATCACTTTCATTCTTTACATAATTGTGGTCTGACATAACGTAATTCCTGGTTAAGCGGAACACTGAAATTTACCGCAAAACTATGCAAAACCAACTTACTGATATTAGCGGATATCGGGACCGGCACACAGATTTTGTCAGCAAGAAATATGGCTAGCGCCTTTTTATGCTAGCATTCAATGCTTTCGATTGCTGCTGCTTTTCCTCACGCGCAGCGATAATGACGTCGACTATTGCAAGCTCCCATTCGAAGATCTTCCTCTGAATCCCGGTCATGGACTTCCTCAGCGAAGACTTAAACTCTTTAGAATTGTTTACTAATTGTGTTTCATTCAATCTAACAGGAGACAATGCAAATAGCATCAAAGCGAGCTTTGTTAGCACTCTAAGATATTTGTTTCATGTTTACGACAACAAGACGAAAAGTATAACTGATGACAAGTGGGTAAAATCTTTGGATGTAGGAAATTACGTGAAAGATCTCTTTGGGCTGCCGAGTGTTAAGAGAAGTGGCACGAGGGTTGAATGAGTATCTTCGGTGGTCATCGCTAACAACGTTGGGAAAGAACAACCTTGTCTTGTGGAGTAACTTGTTGTTGTTCGCAAACTGTTTATATTGTGGATATAGATCAAGTGTTGTTTCTAACGATTTGGAGTTTAAAGGCAAGTACCGTTATTTTAAGGTGTGGATGAAATTGCTCGATTACTTTTATGATTATAGGTGGTATATCTTTTGTGGCTTACTGTCATATCCTAAAGTGGCCTGTTTTTCGCGAATTCGAGCCCCGTGCACGCCTTTTTGCAGCGCGTACCATAGTAAATTAATGTAGAGGACTAAATCAACGAATTGACTACCATACGACACGTTTCTACACTTGTTTTTCGTGCTATTTGCGTACGAAGTGCTTGAATCGATATGCCACCCAAAAAAGCTCGTCGTTCAGCACCTAAACCACGTGCCAAACGACGTACGAAGAAGGTTTTAGAGCCTCCAGAGCCTCCAGAGCCTCCTACACCTCGAACACGTCTGATTCTAAGGGTTACTCCTGCTCCATCGCCTTGTATAACTGTCAGACCTTCAGCAATTGGTTCTAGCTCTCCAGTGATTGGTTCTAGCTCTCTTATAGCTGTTGAATTGTTGAGAAATACCTCCCTTTCTCTGCTCAATTCGACCGATATACTACCAAAACGACCCCACAATCTTGAATTTGGAATAAAGGTGTTTTTTGAGGGTTTGATGGTTTTATCTGAAGGGTCTCTTGAAGATATAAATGCAGATAATCATCTGAATTTCACTGATATTATAAAGTAAGTTAGAACAGGAGTTATTGAGATTATGGAGTGAAAGAATATTCAGGGGCCTCTTCAAGGTGAAGACTGATTAAAGTGCTATTTTGGCAGTATTCTCAGGCCTACTGAATATGATATAACGTCTAATATCAAGTGGGAAAAGCTTGAAACTCTCCTGAAAAATCAGCTTGTTAAAAAAAAAGAATACTCTTCGAATTGAGGTTTAATATGCTGTTGACTCTGATTTATACAACGAACTTGTACTTGTTTCAATTACAAAGTTAGCTCTACTAGAGAAACTACCTCTAAAACGAATTTTTCAAGCCTTGACAGAGAATGAATTTGAAAATAAAACTATAACTCTTATAACCAAACAACTACAAAGCATGACCAAGATTCAGATTGAAGAATTAAACTAAATAATCAAAGATTAACCTACATGTAGAATTGTATATACATTGTTCAAGTGCCATTGTTATGAGGTTCTAACTTGCATTAATCAATTTAAAATCTGTTGGGATAAGATGATAAGTGATAGGAAAATCAAGTACACTTTGATTTTGATAACAATAACAAAAGCATAAGTAGATAAGATTAAAAAGAATAGATTAATGTTAAAAGCTTTATCTTCGAAGATAATTCATATGATTAGAGAAAAGGAGAATCAATATCTTGCTCTACAGCAAAAGAAAGAGAAAGTAGAGTAATTAAGATTTGGAAACGTTTTATTGATATTATTATACAATAGTAATATCATCTTCAACATAAGAACCTCAACCTCTTCAAATTGACTAACAAGTCAAGGCTAAACCAGCTCATTTAGTAAAGAATCAATTTGTTTATCAAGCCTTATTTAACTTGATTATAATAATAAAGGTTTAATTTTGTCATTTATTGAATATATACATAAATACTTTCTTCTACATCAAAAAAAGTAACAAGATCAAATTAGTACTTACAATTCTACTAGACTAAGATATTCTTCTTATTCTATTTAACTAACTTAACAATAATCAGCTTAAATTACATGGTTTCCTATATAAAGTTGTTATAATTGTTCGAATGCATATACCAAGATGGAAAAAGGAGTACAAGAATCATTTTAATTTATTAACCTCTATAATAATTCTTATAGATTTAGAGGTTTAATAGCTTTTATTATACATAGTAAAACTAATTAGATTTTTGTATTTTCAATTATTTAATAACCTAAATAATGAAAATGACCATTTGCATTCTTAACAACTTTATAACTACCTCTCCTTCCTACTTTGTCGATTCTAATATAGAGCAGAGCCTCAAAATCAACCTTAATATCTTGATAAGAAGTGTAATACTAACGAATCCACTTCTTTAAATCACTGAAACTCTCTTCGATTAAGTTGAAAAATGAGTAATATAAAGGTAGAAACTTAAGCAAAACACCTCTAGCATCACAAAGTAATTGGAAGTATACTTTTCTATGAATTGTACAGTTGTCCATTATTAAAACCGACCTCTCGTACAACCAAGGGTTACATAATGGCAATACATCAGTTTCAATCCATTGCTTGAATATATCAGTTGTTACACTTCCTTCGACAGTGATTACTGTGATATAACCTTCTATTGTATATACTGGTAAAATCAAGTACTTCTTCAATCGTTTCAACTACTTTTTAACCTTTGCTAGCCTACTAATAAGTGCTTATCCATATTTCCAATGTCCTGTACATTCAGTACTACTAGATTCATCTGCAAAAACAAGTTGGTCGGCTCTTCATTCTGCAGATTCAATATTCCAATTGTCAATAAGATGTTGATTTCGTTGAGCAACTATGATTTCGAGCTTTTTATGGCTAATATCGAGCTTCTTTAGAAGCCTGAAAACCATCGATTATAACAATTGTACGTTGAATTCGTCGTATACAAAGTCTGTGATCTCATCCTGAAATATCTCATTAGACATTGCTACCAATTCGATAACTACTTCTTCGATTTCAGGGGTAACTACTGAAGGTCTGCCAGTACGTTTCCCTATATCTAATCCAACGATTGTACAGAGTTGTATACCTCGAGCAATATATTGAACAGTTTCGTAGGAGACGTCAAAAGCAGTAGCAATCGTATATTTGTCGTCGTCGGAGTTCAGGAGAGTGCTTTCGATAGCTTCGACCACCTCCCTGCGAAGGTTTGGAGCCATTGGATAGATTATATAGATTATATGGGGTTAAAACGTTCAGTATATATCGGTCAATTCGATTAGTTCAAGAAACAGGCGATAGATCGATCGAATAGAGTGTCAATTCGTTGATTTAGTCCTCTACATTAATTTACTATAGTACGCGCTGCAAAAAGGCGTGCACGGGGCTCGAATTCGCGAAAAACAGGCCACTTTAGGATATGACAGTAGCCGGGCTCCTGCATATTGTCAGGAATATGTTCAGCGTGGAAATATTTCACTTCATTGCGCACCTCATGCTCAAGAACATATTAATCCCGCTAGCGATGGTCACAAATAACATGCCAAAAATCCATGCACGAACCGTATTGGCAACCTCCTCACCATCTGTATTACGAACGGCAGCTCGAACACTTTCATAGGGGGAATCCTCGAGAGGAAGCTTTTCGATACCTATTACAGCCTTGTCTTCAACTATCTGAGGAGATGCAGTGATTATCTCTTCATTATCCAGAGGCAGGTTGGGATCCCATCGATTCATTGACTGAGCCTGTTGTACGTTTACTGAAATTTCTGCTCTCGTAGTTTTTTCATCCCCGTAGGTCGTAGGAGCTGTGAGACCCTCCCCGTCGGTAGTACCAGGTACTACCCCATCAAGTGTTTTCATCGATCCCCGGAATCTTCGCCACATCATCGAATACTTTCTTCACGAGGCCAATGATGAAATTTAGTAAATGGATAACTTTTGCAGGTAAGTATTTATTACCTCCAGGGTTTGACGCATCTTCATATAGACGACGGATACTAGGTCCCACACTCCGTTATCATTTCTCGACCAGCACTCAGTACTATAACCCCATTTCCCATACGATCCAGATAAGAAGTGGGTCTTTTGAGTTTATCTCTACTAGAATCATCCACCAATGATATAAGTGTTTACCGCTTTCTAGAGCAAGGTTTATCGAGCTTGTGTTATTATAGGTTACCTTGAATGGCATGCGGATCATTCAACACTCAAAGTATATAACAAACTTCTACTTCCGTGTAAGAGTAACCATTATAAAGCGCTTCTCTAGTGAATCAAGTGATTGTTGTTGCTTCCTATTAAATATGGGTGCATCCCCAGAATACCTCAGGTCTCATAATTCACGATAGAAGCTTTATTAGGAATTACATCCTGAGCGTATTGAAGTCTAGTGAAGTCAAATACGATACGGTAGCCAGGTAGTGCAAGACCGATAAAGCCGCATATCAGACCGGTTGGCCGGATACCTACCAGGATAATTAATATATCCTTATCAAGTATTATCCTCATCCAGTAGTTTGTCGTTAGAATATAATCCCAGGGGAAAAAATACCTCCAAGTTGTCAAGAAGATTAGATATAAAATACCTTCATTATTTCTTTAAGTAGCAAATAGTGAGTGACAACAAAATAGTTAAGAGTTAATAATTAACTACACTTGAAAAGTCCAGAGTGGTGTCATGCCATACACGGGTAGGCAGAGAGCCTTAAAGCCTAACCCCTATTTCTTGGATTAGAATTGGGCCAATATCTGGTTTTGGGGCAACCCATGTGCGTGCTTGATATATTCCCACTATCTGGCATTGCCTTGGCCGTTTCCTTCGTCTAGGGTGATAGCTTGATCCCAAAGTAAAAGTGAAACCTTGATACAATATGAGAGACAAAATTCAAGCCCACCTTCCCAAATTGGTTACTTCCCTGTCGCTCGTAACAAATGGTTGGCAGATAACGGCCAATGTTCCTTTAGGATTTTCGGGTTGCGGGGATCTTGTTCTGGTGGGTCGAAGATTGTTACGACTTTACGAAAACAAAGGTGGGCTATGATCTCCGGCTGCCAATTTTGTAGGAACTAGTGTGTCTACCACGAATGGTAACGTGATACGTGATACTACATAATGTCCTCAAAGCCAACAGCTATTATTAAGAAACATACAGCTTTTATAGGACCTCAACAATGGTGTCACGAATCGAAATCTCGCAGGAGTCGCAAGAAGTCAATGATGAAACAATCCGAAACAGAATCGAAATCGTGACACAGGACCTGACAGATCTCAATAACTTCTACAAAGTCGGAATATCAGAAGAGAGAATATCACGGTTCAGGGAATATTACAATGAACAACTTTTATATCTAGAAAATATGATATTTGATGGTTTGGCCCAGCAGGGTAGGGTCGATTACCTGTTATTGAAAGGCCACCTAAAACGACTCCAACAACAGCTAGAACTCGATGTGATACAGGATAAGATGACAGAAGCAGTGCTTCCGTTTGCAACAGCTCTAGTCACTCTCATTGTGGACCGTCAGCATGCCAAATCAATGGAACCCAAGCAGATTGCCCAAGCTGTCCACGACATTTATAATCAGGTCCTGGTTACTCAAACGAAGGTTGAGAAGTCGGAAATCAGCTTGAATAAAACAACTGCTTACCGCGCAGCCAACACTCTAGACGAGCTGTGCTCCTATCTCAGGGAATGGTATGAATTCTATAACGGATATGATCCCATGTTTAGTTGGTGGCTCTCAGACCCATATGCGAAGGTGCAAAGGCAACTAGAAGCATACGCAGTTGTCGTTCGTGAAAAACTTGTGGGAATCAAGCCTGGAGATGAGGATGCTATTGTCGGACAACCAATTGGTCATGATGGGCTGCTGATGGAGCTAGAGGCTGAGAAAATTAATTACACTCCAGAAGAGCTGATTTGTATTGGTGAGCAAGAGTATATTTGGGTAGAGACTGAATTGAAGAAGGTCTCCCGCCGAATGGGTTTCAGCGACGATTGGCGGAAAGCGCTTGAGATAGTCCGTGAGGACTATGTCGAGGTTGGACAGCAAACTCAAATTGTACGTGAGTTTTCCAGTGAAGCCATCAATTTTGTCAAGAATCATGACCTAGTCACCGTACCTAGAGTCGCAGAAGAGGCAATTCCTATTTACATGATGGCTCCAGCTAGGCAAAAGCTGAGCCCTTTTTTCCTAGGTGGAAAGAGTATCATCGTGTCGTATCCCACCGACACTATGGGACACGCGGATAAACTGATGAGTTTACGTGGGAATAATATACACTATTCCCGTGCCACCGTGTTTCACGAGCTCATTCCCGGTCATCATTTGCAATGGTACATGAACAATCGTTACCGCCCTTATCGACGTATATTCCACACTCCATTTTGGACAGAAGGATGGTCACTGTATTGGGAGTTTATCCTCTGGGACGATGAGAGGTTCCCTAAGACGGACTACAATCGTGTTGGAATGCTTTTCTGGCGCCTTCATCGTTGTGTGCGTATCATCTTTTCCATCAAATTCCACCTTGGCCAGATAAATGCGCAGGAGTGTGTCGACATGCTGGTTGAGAGAGGGGGACATGAACGTGCCACTGCGGAAGGAGAAGTGCGACGGTCATTGAATGGCACATACTCTCCACTCTATCAAGCAGGATATATGCTCGGTGCTCTGCAATGGTATTCCCTTCGTCAAGAATTAGTCGTGAGCGGGAAAATCCCAGAGAAGCGGTTCCACGATCTTATTTTGCACAACAATTCAATGCCTGTTGAGTTTGCACGTGCTATATTGATGAATAAACCACTGAAACCAGATTATAAAGCTTCGTGGAAATTCTATAACAGTCATAGATGACTGCGATTTAAGAATAATACATCTTGACAATTGACACACCCCATTAATCCATTTATATCTATTGGGTCATTTTATATAGTTATCTTTAGTTTAATCTTACGCATCAAGGTATATCTTGAGGAAGATAATTTTAAAAGCCCATTATAACTCCAAGACAAAGAAATCTATGTATTTTGCTTAAATTCCTTGTCCCTAGTGTAGTTTGCCTTTATTGTGCATGTTCTATCCTAAACCTAGATAATTTAAAACATCATATTCTTAGTACTCTAATCTAAAATATCAAAATATTCAGAATATTGGATAATTCTCGAATCGTTGTTAGAACTTTCGAAGTAAATCTTGTACACAATAAATAAAATACGAAATTGGGGTCTATCATCACAATTAATTAATATTATTTTTATATTTAAAGATAAAGTATTGAAAATACTATTACAAGAGAAGTAAGGAGAGAAATTTTGAATAGCGTCAAGCTGAACGGACACGACAAACTGGCTTTGTTCTCTTAGATTTGCTCAAATTTCAGCTAAATCAGTAAACTTGCCCAAATAATCAGGCATCCACTAGCCAAATATTGGGCATCGATTTCCGATGCCTACAATACAGTGTAAGTAGGTATTGCTTCTTACAAATTCAGGGAAATAACACTCAAATTTAAGGCTCTTACATTTGCAAAGATAGAAGCCTGTCCAATTCCCATATGTAATCCGATCCAAGATAGACACTCTTTCATATAATCTCTCATCTCTGGAGGGATAGCCACAAGTGTTGAAGCAAGGTAGAGGGGATGCATCAGAAGCAAGCCACCAACCGATCTGCCAGGGCATGTTATTGCTGTGTTATTTCCTACATCGCGCAAGAAGCACTGCACATCCTCTGTTAGATAATAAGGGATCGATGAGACTAGATCCTCAACCAGACTTAGAATATCTCGGTGTTCGCGACTAAAGTCTTTGTCAGAGTTGACTGTCTTAGATAACCCGAGGACTAAGTTTAACAGTAAGAATCGAACTGTGCGACAAATATTCCAAACGCTGGCAATGTAAAGGTCGAAATATGCATCAACCCTTCCTGGCCAGTATCCAGCATCCGTACTTGATCTGGCTTGTCCCAGGCCAACATAACCAGCTGTTCTGGGTTTGAAAGCTTGTAGTTGGACCTCCTGCCACTCAATAATTCTTTCGTTGAGAGCTAATAACTCATCCATTGATATGCATAAATTCTCAAATCTTGTTGACTGGTTCCTTAGTATATATTCCCATTTCTGCCAAATTGGGTAAAGTATAGTCCAGAGGCCGTATAATGATGGATTTGAATTACGTTGTGAAATAGAAAACATGAAAGAATCCTAGAAGCATTAGCATTCGTCCCTGACGTAGATTATAGTGAGATGAACAGCTTGTACCTGAATTATTCTATCTAAGGAGAAAACATGGCCAGATCTGATAGTCTGCATAACTCGAAAGATATCCAGAGGTGAATTCTCAATTTTCAAAATGGCAGCTACGCCTTTTGCATGGGTAATGTGATAACCAGGCTCAGTTTCCTTAGCAATAATCATCTAGAATGTGTCAGACTATATCTAAAAGAACAATTGCGGGATCAGAACAACCTCGTAAAGGCCGAGTAATGTAGCGACTAACAGTGATTCAGCATTGTTTACAGATGATGTGGCTTCGATTGCTCTAGCCAAGGATACGAGCAGGTCGTTATACAAGATCTCAGCCTTTTGTAACAGGTATGGCCTCTGCAACTTGATACCGTGATTCGCAAATGACACGACCTTGCATGCTTTTGAGAGGTCGGACTGTAAACCAAGGTGACGCAGCATGGATTCTAAACCATCAAAGAACCCTCGAGAGAGCGAGTGATCTGTCGACACAATTCTGTACTCGTAGAAGAAGGATTGAAGAGCGAACTCGTCCGTTTTCTCATTAGAGACTTCTTTCGGTAGGCAGTCTTCGGGGAAAGTATTGGTGCCAGGTATCAATGTGCGAACAGGTAAACTGCACTTGCGTGCCGTTACTTTGAAAGGGAGCATGTTTCCACCATACTTCTGATACTGTCTAATTATAAAACCTGCATCTTCTTCATATCCTCCACATGTACGCTTAGCGATTAGGCATCGCATGCATGACTATCCTTAAATGTGTCAGCCAATAAATGTTGAGATAGCGGAACCATTTTTTGGATAGTGGCATGATACAGTCAATGGGGTAACTTCATGCAAGGATTAATATCCAGCATGATAACATACAGGACGAACCTCATCGCACTGTATATTTCGGCATCAATTCACATCAGCTTTATTCCAACAAGGGAGCAGTATAATCCCTGTGTCAAGAAAGCATACCAGATGGGCTAGACTGACCTTCTTTCTCCGTCTTTTACATGTTTCACACCCTCTAGAAGGACCAAAGTACACCATTGATATTTGTCTCCTGTATTCGTTGTGGTATTTAGGCCAGAGTTGGTAATATCTCAACACCTAGTCCGCGGAACATCTAAGCACGAAGCTTAGATCAATGGGTGTGAGATTAGGCCGTATGCTTCTTCAGAAGTCCCTAGAATTCTCTAAATACTGCCACGCTCCAGAATAAGAGTTAAACAGTGCTCTAGACAAAATATGTGAAGACTTTTATGGCGAGATCTTTCGAAATTTACTTTTGCAACAGTCAAGCAAGACATTACGCACTAAATCTCTGCCTAACAAAGAGCGCTCAACGCTAACCAGAATAGGATATTATCCCTGCTCCCCAAAATAATTTAAATTATGCACAATGATCTAATTGTCGAGAATAACTTAGTTAAGCCAATAGAAATTGATTCGCTTAAATTTGCATAGCTACACCACTTTCACCGGCCGGGGATAACTTTTGTTTCCAGGAGGTTTCTTGGTCACTAAGATAAGCAGTTAAGTTAGTTGATATAGTTAGTTAGAGCTTGAGTTACATGAAGCACTTTGGATTACAACCTAATCAGAATTCCTTATAAGCTTTTATCCTACTCATTCTCCCGTCCGAGAGTTTCTTCGAAAGCTTTTACAACATCATGCTCGTGCAGCCAACTTGTATTTGGCTTTTTGGTGGCCCTTTGCCTCAAGTCCTCATCAGACTCTAGAATCCCGGGTGCTATCTTGGTAGCTTTCGCCTTGTTTGATGCAAGCACCATCTTCAATAACCTATTGGCATGAGACTTGCGAGTTGCCTCGTACAACTTCAGTTCTTTTTGTATCACGTCTGATGGTGGTTTATGAGTAGCTGTAACTGGAAAGACCGATGAAATGGCTAGGTAGAAAGCATACGCATTATTAATAGCAAGAGAACCGCCAGTTGCAAAGGCACCGTCATGAGCGTGAGCTGCATTGCCGATTAGAATAGCACGGTTTCCAAAGGCCCAGATGGACAGGGCAGATCCACAAAAGAAATTAAGATAGAAGTGGACTGCGGGCGCTATTTTAGTAAGAGATTTAACGACAGGGTTCCAATCCTGTGGAGACGCAATTACTTACTTATCTTGTTTCTCTCTGTGTACTGATAATGGTTACCTACAACATATTTATCACGGAGAAGTTTGACACTGGCTTCCTGGCCCCACGAGACGTCTTTTAGAGGCGCATTTTGATCTTCAGGGTCCAATTGAATACCACTAACAATGGTATATGTGTTTCTCCCAAGGCGTAATGCGAAAAAGTTTGTATCTTGCCTCCACCAGTGAGTTGAATCTGGTGGAAGGTCGGAGATTGAATTTGTAAGAGATGCATCAAACACTGCACGAAAAGCAGTCCAGCTACCCCAATGGAGCTTAGAATCCGAGACAAAGGATGTTCGAACGCCCTACGAGATAGAATTGGCTACACAGTTAGGCTGACAATTTCAGCCTTGATCAATGTAACGAGTAGCGGGATAATAGTTCTATAATCTAGATCAAAATCAAAGACTAACCAAATGATGGCTATCGGCCCCTAACAAAATATCGACCGTATAAATTGATACATCTTCAAATTCCAATGTCACACTACAGTTTGGATCTGCCATGGCGGAAGTTAATCTTTTCCCTAGATGAATAATATCGCCTAGTACACGTTGAAGCAGCCCTCGATATAAGTGTCTTCGATGATACCGCGCTGTCCGATGAAGGTACTCAGTCACATTTTCATGAAGATCCGTTCCGATGATTTCGTTTGTCTTTCAGTGTCTGTAGATCATAGGTATGTTTGACGGCCCACGAAAAGCAACATCGTCATCAAGAACATGGTGTAGTCCAAGTCTGTGGAGTATCCTAAGGCCATTCGGATCAAGTGCCATACTTACGACCTCTTTTAATTCAGTCGCCATTTCATAGATCTAAACTTGTGTGTTAGCATGCTACTGAAGCGCGATTGCTACCGTGAGACCTGCGGTGCCAGCGCCAATAATGGCTACCTGAAGAGGTAAAGAATCCGAAATTATAGGCATCTGTAAAGAGACATAGAAGATCTACAAAAACTTTTGAGAGAGAATTTGCAACGAGTAGAATGCATGAGCTCGCTGACTAGAGACTAAAGAGCTACAGTGTTTGGGATCAGGCTATGATGCTACAGAATCAATCTCTACACGTCACCCCCTATTTTTGCCTTTTATCCACTTGAAATTGAGTTTCACTCCTATCTTATTTCTCATTGAGATCGTTCTAAATGCGTGCCAGAATTTCAAGAGCTAAATGTGGACTGATATGCTTCGACTCTGTTGCGTTTCTGGAGAGATCTCTAGCAGGCCATTTAGTGTCGAGGGAGACACAGGATTAGTTAAATCAACGGACGTGTTACGTCCTCCAGTATTTCCCCTTATTTACACGACTGGTTATCACTCGCCAAACAGTTACCTCAATATCCCTTCCACTAAGATCGCTGGATTCTCTAAAGGCTCCTAATGAACCTGGTGGATGGAACATCTTGAGTGGTCTACATTTTTCTGGCTATCTGCTTGCTCATTAATACCGTCATATATCGAAAGATGAGATTCTACAGCTGAATTGTGCTCCAATATACTGTAAAGATTGCTGGAAGGCTGGGGAGACTGGCATTTGCTTCGGCTTTGCCAGCTCATGCATGCAGCCAGCCACCCTCAGGACACCCGGATACAGAGATAGATCAGCTTGATGTCAATGTAGTTCAAAGCCACGGAGCTTGGAACCTACCAAAGCTCCTCGAGTTTGATCAAGTTTCAATTAGCTCTATCTTACGACTTATATAAATAGAGAAACGTCGGTTTTTTCTCTTGAAAGAGATATATTCCCAGTCACAGATACCCAAAATTATGGGTCACATTATCGTTCACGGAATTCTACGTCTTCAGAAGTTCACACCATCTGTTAGGCCTTCCTCAGAGCCCCGAAACCCCGAAAACATCATCAAAGGCATTCTACTGGAACCCGTCGTCTTGGACCACATCAAGTATATGATATTGTCTACCTCGGAAAATGGGCCTAAAGCTCTCCCTCGGCTCAATTGCCAGAGTTAATTTTATACGTACTGGTGGTGATATTGTTGAACTCGAGACTAGTCAAGTCAAAACATATACTTTGAACAGTCCAGACGAGTTCTTTGATGGGTTAATGGACAACAAAGCATACACCGCCGATGTTAAGCTATATGCTAGAATGAAGAAAAGACATGCATACTTCGTCGCGGGGGTTTTCACGGCAGTTAAAATGCAATGGACAATAACAGGGCAACGAAAATGCGAGAATGGGATCTGGGCTAAAGTGCCAGTCTCTGAAATTATGGCGATGCCATTAGGTGGTTTGGTGGATCCGTCAATTGAGCCATTGCGCAACGTGAACAGCGAGGTTAAGAGAATTATGGAGGTGGCGTGAGAACAAATCTTTGCTATAGCATACGGTCTGGTTATATTCTGCATCCGGTTTGTTTGCTCAAATTTGACAAGGGAGGATGTTTCAGTTTGACCTCCACGGCTCGCCGATAGGTCTGAGCTTGCGTTCAGGCCCGATGAACTAGAGGGTGACGATGTAGACGAGGACGAGAATGAGGCAGATGCCTATTTGAGAGACATAGACGAAAACGATAGCAGTAATGAGGAAGATGGAGTTGGCAAGAAAATGGGAATTCTACGAATACTTATTCATCTATTCAAAATATAACCCCCCGAAAGCAAAAGCCCCTAAAAGAGCAAACTCGGGAAAGGGAGGAAGTCAGAAGAACATACCTACGAAATGATTCGTTCTCTACTCAAGGGGAATTCCCGCTATCAGCGCTACATAGCACGAAGATCTAGGGACTGCATATCATCTCGTTAGTATTCTTTCTCTCCCTCTTTTCCCACTACTGATTCCCCCCAAACCCAAAGAATCAGAGGAACACTTGTGGAATGGTTTTAGGGGAGAGTTAAATCTACAACGTAACCAAAATGAAACCGCCGGCAGGAAGACAAACGGAAAGTCCAACACCGCATTTAAATGCAAGTACACTTGATAATCCTACAAAAGTAACAATTGTGGATTTAGTGTGGCCGACGAGAACGCTTACGCCAGTGATGTCGTGAAAGACTGACGGAGCCATTCGCGTGCGCTGTGCTGAGGTTGCGGGCGATGTCGATGAGCGACCAAAAGAGGAATATCTTGACTGTAAACCTTGCGAGCAACTCTCCTTCAAACCAATGCCGCATATGGAGAAAACTCACCAGGCGGCCTTAGCATATCCCTCTCCTCGTCACCTTCCATTTATTCACTTGATTCACTTAATTCACTTAATTCGCTTCAACGACTTCAACAATATTCCGACAACACCTTTAGACTTTGGCACGCGTAAGGATGGGTTGTTGAGAGATTCTTACTGTAGTATGATTTGGACTACTGAGACAAGAGGTGACAGCGTGAGGCTCCATGTTGCAGCAGCATTCACCTCCAGGCCATCACCGAGTGCACTGTGTAGCCGTGGTAGTATACACGTGCAAGTAGTCAGTTAGCACCCGAGCAAGAACGAGCGTCGCGCCAGCCGCCCAGTTTCCCCCTTCCTTCCTCCTGTACTGTACTTCTCCTCGGCAGCGACTGGCCATCCAGCATCCACGACCACGGGTGATCGGTCGGGGAGCACACCTTACTCGTTGAGTCGTTAGTCAGGTACCTACAGTACCTTTCTGTGTGTCTCAGGTGCCATTGTCATAGGGGTGGGGATTCCTTTAATTATACTGCAGTACGGACCGTCCAGCTCTGAGACTAGTTGAAAATAGTTCTACATCAGAGCAGAAGCGTAGTCATGTACATATAGTCAAGACGAACGAAACCACGCCCATTGCAGAGGATATGTCGTCACCAAGGTTATTACCCAGAACCAGTGGCTGTGCACGCGCTTCTCCTCATTTCGTTTACATCGATATTCCGGGGAGGATGTAACGCAAGATCGTAATAATGCAGCACCTGAGGCGCAAGGATCCAGCCATTAGACTCACACATCTCCAATCATCGAGCGCTCTATATGCTGCCGAGTTATTGTGGTCGAACACGAGAGAATCTTGGCGCTCAGCAAAGTTTGACTGGCCCATTTCCTCTCGCCTCTCCCCTTTATTTCAAGTGCTTCCCGTCCCCCCTCAGAGCATTTTAATCTCTTTCCCGAATTTTTCTTATTTCCAGCTGTTGTACGGGGTACAGAGTCGCCGCTCGTTTGCAGAAACCATTTCAACACATTCGTTTGCGCATAATTATATATTACTTTCTTGAATTATTTATTTTGAATCTCGCAAAGATGAAGTTCGGTCACTTTGCACCCTTGACTCTATTTGCCCTCGCAGCTGCCCAGGGTACCACTACCTCGGTCTCGCTCTCTCCACAGGCCTCGTGTGCTGCTAAGTGTGAGTTTTCCCTTCGACCAGTCAAGCCGCCAAGATTTCCGGGCCTCGTACTGATCCTGCATGCTTAAAAAAAAGGTGCGAAAAGCGACATCTGTTGCACTGCTGCATGCTTCAAGGTTCCTTGCCCGAATCAGTCCATGGCAAATGACACCAACTCCTGTGTAGCTGCCTGTCCTCAGGGCAGTGGTACGCCCAGTGACGCGTCTGCATATGCTGCGTGCGAGCAATCTTGCTTCACCTCCCACTTCTTTCCTGCAACCCCAACTGCTGGTGCTGGCGCTGCAGCTACTACTACTGGCAATGCAGGTTCTTCTGCTACTACAACCGGCTCGGGCTTAGAAGCTAGTGGTACGTTTATAGTACAATATCAAGCAGTGCTTGGATTGGATTAGATTCGCCTTGATATGTCAGTGGTGCTAATAGACGACTTAGGTTCAGGCTCAGCTACTCCTACCGGTACCAGCACCAGTACCAGCACCGGCACCATTTCTAGCCCAGGATCTGCCCAGACTGGCGCTGCAAGTCGCGTTGAACTCGCCGTTTCTGCAGCCGGTTTATTCGGAATGCTCCTTGCTGCTTTGGCTTTGTGAGGGGACTTTGTCATGCTTATAATATTAATATAATAATGTTCAACATATTATAAACTCTACGGTTTGATTGTATGCGTAAAAATATAAAACTATATAACGTAATTCCTAGTCTTAAAATAGGTCAACTCGATTCATGAATGGCTCAGATTGATAACATTTGTTTATTACAAGTAGTTTTTTTTTTACAATCATACTCTTTATTCGGCTATTCTTAATCAGGTGCCTATAGAGACTCCTCGGGCTATAGTACATGGTTTCCTACACCAATGTTCTTAATATTTTGCATTTTACCTATAAGCNAAAATTGTTTTGCCAGTTTGCAGAGGAGTCAACAGTAAATGAAGAAAGGACAGCCTTACTTAAAAGCCTAAACTTAAGCCATCCAAGTTCTCATACACTCATCACTCTGTAGTTTAGTCTATTATCTTCTTGTATTATACTATCGATTACAACTTTTACTCCTTAATAAGTTTATCTTTTATCTTGATATCTATTTTTAAAGCAAGTAGTTTAATTATTTTTCATGCATGAAAAATGTTTATTAATATGTTAATGTGTTTTTGATACATTAAAAACGTGTAGATTGAATGTTGAATATTAATTTATCATGTTATATAGTTATGATCAAGTCTTTAAAGTTGTAAACTGTAGTTGGGCAAGAAAATGAGTGAATTAAATCCATGTTCTATCATATGAGTATAACATCTAAGGTACATTACTTTTTGATGCTGCTGTTATTTGTCTGTATGCTTTTGAAGGCTTGAAAAGGTCCATTTTGACTTGTAACATGTAGAATTGATGAAAACATAATTGGTTGCACAGTATATAACTCAATATGAGCTCTACAGACTATGCTATAGGTTCGTAGCCCTTACCGTGTACAGGTGTGGAGTCTCGAGGTAATTGTTTAGTTAATGAGTTGACTTAATAAACAATGGATTAGATTATGGTAACGTATGATCAAAAACATACAACTAAACTAATTAATTAAAATATGAAAGTATTAAATATATATAGACTTAATTAATCATCCTCATTCTTTCAAATAAGGTGAGGGATATGTAATAGTTAGCGCGTGATTTTGCTTTGCTTACTAAGTTACTCCGAGGGGTAACGTAATTCCCAGTCCACCGGCCCACCCGGTCTACCGGCCCACTGAAATTTACTGCAAAATCAACGAACACTGTACATCAATAACTTAACAAATATATAATTATATTTAATCAAACTTTGAAGTCTATTTATTTATTTAATAATCAATAAGTATACAAATTTTGACGTGTGTAGCATTTATAGTTTGTGCTATATAATAAAACAACCTTGTGTTGAAGGTCTAAAATCTAATTTAACTATATTATAAGTATTTAAACAAAAGAATGACTAAATATTTGAAATCAGATTAAAGTAATTAGCTATTTTGTACAGAATTATTTCTTTTAACTTTATAGTTGTTGAGTTATTAATGTACAGTTTTCGTTGATTTTGCAGTAAATTTCAGTGGGCCGGTAGACCGGGTGGGCCGGTGGACTGGGAATTACGTTATTTACAATAATATTATGTAATAGTTAGTTACGCTCGGAGGTGGGAAAATATCGCTTACCAACTACCCAGGGGTAGTTGGTAAAATATTCAATCACCTCAAATAAATCGGTCACCTTTCGCGAAACCTAAACATTAAAAACGTATACTTCCATTATGCGTTTCTACTACTAACATTATACATTTTTCAATTGATATACCTCTTAAAATGATAAAGACTAGTTCTATAATGACTAAACCTGATGACAAGCAACTGAAAGATGCTATTGACTAGTATTTTACCAATCAAGAAGACTCTACTGATTAAGTTACTGTTATAGTTATTGTATGTATATTTAACATTAAGATTAATACTCTTTGAAAAGTAATCTAACGTTGTTTGAAGCTTGTAAAGAAAGTTACATAATCTAGAGGACACTCTTCCTTTTTGAAGCCTTATCAAATCAAAGTATTGTATTCTTATATTAAAACACAAGTATATAATAACAACTTATTGAATAAGGTTATACTTCTCAAAGTAATAACTTTCCTTTATGAAGACAATACAAAACTATTAATACAATGAATGTACAACTTCTTAAAGGCAAATCTTGAATTTTATATAATTATAACTAAACTTATTGAAAAGGAACAAATTCAAGCTTAAGACAAGAAGGTAATAAAGTAATAATTTTTAAAATATAATAATCTTCAACATGAAAACAAGGTTTTACAAGGAAATATTTATAATATAGATAAAATAAACTTTCAGATTAGTATAATAAAAGAAGAACAAATTATTATACTAGTTAAAATTAAAGAGATATTAAAGATAAATATATTTAAGTAAATATATAGTTTTACTAATAAAGTATTAATTATATGAAGGTACCTTTTAAAACTATAAATCTTTTACAATTATAAAATGTATATCTACAAATAAAAGAGCTTTTATTCTATTGATTATTCTTATAAAAGGTATATGGATTATAAAAAATTAAGTATAAAATAACCTTCTTGAAGATATTATTATACTTCCTTTTACATTAGAGTATACTAATAATAATATTAGAGTTTGTTAATTATATTATTATTATTATTATTATTATTCTTATACTGTAAGCCATGAGGCTACCTTAAGGGTATGCAGGATAACTACATTGTTATACAAGAAACTATACCAGCTTCTTGGCTAAGTGAAAACCTTTATACTGCTCTTTATCTGCTTGAGTACAATTGTCTTGCCTTGTCTTT
>NCSJ02000038.1:0-200928 GCA_002812745.2 Scytalidium lignicola
TTTAACTATATTATAAGTATTTAAACAAAAGAATGACTAAATATTTGAAATCAGATTAAAGTAATTAGCTATTTTGTAAAGAATTATTTCTTTTAACTTTATAGTTGTTGAGTTATTAATGTACAGTTTTCGTTGATTTTGCAGTAAATTTCAGTGGGCCGGTAGACCGGGTGGGCCGGTGGACTGGGAATTATGTTAGCACTAGGTCTGTGTTTAGGAGATCCATCCTGCATCAAAATCAAGTTTGGGTGCAATGCAAATCACCCATAGATTGTAGGAACAATATGGCTACAATAGGTCTAAGAATAAATCTTTCCTCAATTCTTTTCCCAAAACACAATAAGGTTTTTCGCAGAGCCTGCAAAACTACCGGAAAACATTCATCCAGCCTTGTGTTGAACGTATTCAACATAAGGCAAGAAGCTAAGTGTATTCACAAACTATCTAAGTAAAAGTGCTGTCTCATGCCTTCTTTCTGCAGCAACTAATAATGGTGTTTTGAGCAAGTGACAGTGAAGGTTGTGGCTGTGGGTCAAGAAAAAAAGGCAGCGGATCGAGGTTGATAGCAGTATGGCGATTTGGGTAAGTGCAATTTGGGTATTATTAATGGGGTAGCATCATTGACTTTGGAGAGTCCGGGAATTTTGGCAGTGCACATGTATACCAATACCCCGCCATGAGTTGGTGCATAAGGGTTGTTAGGAAAATAGAAAGAATAAAGGAAAACCAAAACACCCTAAGCATGTCATCATTTAACCCGCGGAAAAAACTAGTAAGTGCCTTACAGTGGAGTTCAAAAGAAGGTGAGGCCGAAGACATGATGAAGACAACAGATAAAATGGATGCTTACAACATCTTTGATGGCACACAGCAAAGAAATGTTGATGTCGGATGTGCTCTTCCAGAGCCAAAAAAAGGAAGGTTTTAGGCCCAGCGAATCAGAACCTTCGACGAAAGCACTCACACTATGGGTGTAAGACGTGTGGAGTACACCTCTGCAAATAAGGGCCTTCTTTTGATAGATTTCATGCCATACTCAATATATAACTCCTTTTGCTTTCATGTGGTGATAAAATTTCCGGATATTATTGGTTGGAATCCTTGTCACACAAATTCATGCCTGGCGGGCTTAAGCGAATGGAGCCCGAGGGGATAGGTTTGGCCATGCATGTCGTGCGGCCATTAGAGCTGGCCCTCACTCGTCCCCTTTCGATCACCATCACCACAGCAAGTTAACAGAGCCAATCAGATTCAGAAAATCCCACAAATAGTCGCAAGCGGAAAGCGGCGGAACATAAACTCCGGAAGAGGTAAAAGCAAGGCCTCCTCATCTGGTGCAGGTAGTGGTATTGGTTGGAACTGGGACGAGCAATTAAACACAAGCAACACTCGGTGATGGTCTTGGGATTATCAGTGTACTGAATAAGAAACATGGAATTAAGGTGGTATGGAATGACACTGGGAATGACAGCACCATGAACAAACAATGATATATTATCGGAACACTGTGACTTGTTACCTGTAGTTCCATCGTAGGATAGTTAATCAATTCACTTTTGGGTTGTTAGTTTTGCCCTATTCTATATTTTTCCTTGGCCTTCCCCGCTTCCTCTTAAAAATTGCGTCTTCTAGGGGCTGTTATACTTCAGGAATAATCTGCGAAGACGTTGTTCTTCTTTGGCCTACCTCGAAGTTTCTTCTTGAAACTTTCCGTCCCAACTCGTGATAGTTGTCATATTCTTGTAGCATGCTCTCATCGATGAAATTTTCTCGTGGTTCCCACGAATCTTCCTCGCTGGGGTAGTCCTTCCAGCTAGCGAGGTATTTGAACTCGTCATTCTTCCATCCATGGTCGAGTATAACCTCGACTTCATAAAGGTTATCGGAGTGGATATCCAGCATTTCTGAAGGTGCAGGGTCGCCGGTATCCGCAGAGAAATTTTGTGTGTGTATGTCATGCTATCCTTAATTCAAGCTCTTGAATTGACTCAATTGCTCTAGATGTTCCATGACGTTACAAGCGTTTGTGAATATATTTCTGGGAAATTAAGCTTGACAATATAGTGGACATTCTGATGTATTTTGCTTTGCACTTGCACTTTGAGCTTCGTTCCATATGGAAGAAGAAGCTGCAGGAATAATATTGAGATTCGTGGGTACTGGTATACCCTGTAAATATATATCAGGAAGATCAAACTATATATGTTAGAATATATGTAGCTGAATTACGATGAGAGAAGTATTACCTTTGCAGTAAAAATACCCATCCTATAATAACTTGGTCTAACCAAAATGTGAAAAGAAAATGATATACAAAAGATCGAGACTACGATAAAAAGAGCTACATTTCCTAGATAAAGCCAGCGCTGGAGCGTACTCATTTCTCCAGATGGTTATTTGACGCAGATATCGATGAAATGAAAGTAATCGCTGATGAATATGGATAGTAATTTAGGAGGTAACCTCAAAAATAGAATAATTTAGCTCTTCGATCTTTTAAGAGAGTTACACGATATTGCATTACAAATTCGTTTACAGTTGCTTCCAGCAGTTTTTCATAACTTATGACGTTCGAACGAAGCTACTTGTGCACTCGTGACCAAACTAAAACTTATCTGACATCTCTTAAGAGAATGTATTTTTTTCCTCAATGAATATACAATTAAGGCTTGTTGTTAACAAAGCTGTCTTCTTAAAATAATTCCAGGGCAATCCACCGCGAATTCGTGTCAATTCAGTCTAACTCGCTTTATCGCTAAGTTGTCTGGTGGAAACTTCTCTGAAGTTAATTTCTGCTTCCTACTGCTTTTGTTTGCCTTTCTTTTGACCAGAGTTGCTTTTGTTATTGGTCTAATCAGATAATTGGAAATTCTCAGCTTCTTAAGCCAATGTCCTTCTTCTCTCTTACAATCTTCTAGCATTTTAATACATTACTTTGCCATCTATTATAATTCCTCAAGGCTGGTAATATTCTTAAACAAGCAATCCTCATGTATCTTTAGCATACATGGAAACTGTAGAATAAAATACTTATTATTAAATAGCTTGTTAAAGTTAACACTTATTAACTTTACTAAAAATAAATGTTTGAACAACTTAATAAGTTAAAGTTATTAGTTAAATCTTATGTTAAATTCAGATATAAAGTAAATAAATAGTACTTGTTCAAAATAACCATTTTAATTAAGATATTGAATATTGTATTTTGAGATATTATACAAGTTAATTATATTAATTATATAAAATCTTAATTTAACATTAAAGTAATAAACATTATTTTTGTTCTTTAAGCATTTAATGTAAAATAATGTTTATTATAATTTCTTAATACTAAATACTTACTCATTTCTTATATTACAATGTCTTTTAACAATAGCAAAGTTAACAGTATTCTTAAAACTTAGTATATAATTTTTCTTTAGTTTTATAAATAGTTTAACCATATTGATTAAGAGGTAAAAGTCTTTATAACCTTTTAATACAAATCTTTTTCATTGTTATATAATAACTTGAACAAATATCTTATCAAGTTGTTTTAGTATATTTGATAATAAGAAGTTAATGATATTATGAGTTTTAATGTTAACCTAGCCAGAAATGTAATAAACCAAAGATTTAAACAACTTATACTATTTGTTATAATTTTCTTTGATGTAGAATATATTATTAAATAACAAGATATTATAAAACATAATTATAAAGTATTTATTAAAACTAATGAATAAGTCTTAAATAATTTTGATAAAATTTCCTGATCATTTTATATACTGATAAATTTTATAAAAAAGTTTGATTTTCTTATTATTATTATTTTATACAAACAATTCTTCCTTAAGTATATACTGTTTTTTGATCTTATTACTCACTTTGTTAAGTATTAAGCAATCTTACAACATATAATAAAGTTTTTTNATGATTATTAATAGAATTTTTTCTTATTCTTAAAGAAAATTTAAACATAATTAACCTTGTTTAAGTTAATGTAAATTTAATAATATTTATTGTTATATTTTTACTTAATATTTATATATTTTTAACTTGTTAATCAACAACAATATTTAATACTTTTTACTTTTTTATAAATTAATCACTTAATTATTACTTTAACTTAAGGTTTGAACTTATTGTTTACAATTTCCTTTAAAGAATCCTCTGTATTTCTTATAACTTAAAAAAGTATAGAATAGATTCTTAATTTGTTTAAGAGTTTCATAACAGTTTTAAAAGAGTTTTGAAAAATTAAAAGACTAAGTAAAAGAAAATAAAATTGATGTACTGTTGATAATTCTAGAATACAAACTAAACAGTAATTTTTTAATAATATACAAATTATCTATTTTGCTTTTAAACTCTTTAATACTTAGAATATATTTGCTTTTAAACTCTTTAATACTTAGAATATATTTAAAAGCAAATTATTTATATAAATTGATTAACTATGTTTTTTTGAATACTTTCCTTTAAACTAGGAAATAAGAATATTAACATAATAATAATCTGGTCAAGGACATTATTAAGCTTTTCTAGTATTATATTTGAATTATATTTAGACTTATAGTTTGTTATAAACATTACTTGTTTTATACATAATACAAAATCAAAATTATTACTAGTCTTTCACTTTTTTTAATTCTGTTATCCGAAATAATCTAAAATATTATACTTGTTATATAATTCTTTTAAGTTGTTTTATTTTTAGATTAAAAACCTTATCTAGTCTGCATTCAGGAAATAGACATGATAAAAATATAACTATTTACAAGCTTTGTCATAAGATAATTTTTTTATGTTTACTAAACTAATCTACTATTGTTTTTACGTCAATATTGAAGATCTTGCTTGTGTTTAATGATTTGGTGCGGTTTGTATTAAGTTGATTGAGAAGTTCACATAACAAACTAAATGAAAAGTGCATATTGATAAAAATATATGATGGTTTAGAGATTCTGTTGCAAAGAGAATCCCTAAGGGCATGCTGATATTTATGGAATCTCTTCGCGGAGCAAAGGGCAGACGGCAACCTATCCATGACCCTGTGTCTTGCCCGTATGATCTGCACCCACCTTGGTAGTGCCACAAGACAAACAGCAGTGAAACGTTTCACGAGATATGTTTACCTCTATTGGTGATTCCTACCACATCCTTGCGGGCTGTGACTTCTAAGAGATAGCAACTCTGGCCAGGAGTAGCTGCTTTCCTCTTATGTGTCTGCTTTGTATGAAGGCTTTTGTCAGCTGAACGTGAAGTATCGATTTCATCCAAGGATTCTTGGGGCTCATAAGTTGGTTAAGGCTAAGCGGATATACCAGCGAGCACCGATGACAAGCTCATCCTTGGTTCAAGCAATTTCTAGAAAGAAAACCTGTTATCAAAATCTACAAGCATCGTAAACTCAGCAAACAAATTTTGTAAGCCTAATATAATAATAATTATTTATACGAGCAGACGGTGCTAGAATAGACGATACATTCTGTTATAACAACGGTCACTATTATAACAAACACCACGTGGTTCTAATACCAAATCCATTATCTGGATTATATTAAACCGTCAATACATAACAAGAATAGATAATGAAAATAATAACTTTATATAGAAGAAACAGATTCTGAGATGCCTAGCAAGTACAGCCTAGCAAGTACAGTTGACTACTGTATAATACAGTACAATATTACTACCATAGAGCGAATCCGGTGCTCAATTTAAACACTTAGAGAATACTTTCGTAGTACTTTGTTATACCCGAATCTACAAGTCCATTACAGCACACAAATATTACCACGGTTTCTTTACGGCTAATTACACTCCAAATAAGACTATATATCATGCTTCAAGAACTGCAGAATTTGGCTTATCGAAGGTCCGTGAAATTTCCTGAAATCGTAAGCGAGGCCACGTGATGACTTATCCCATACATTTTCAGCTTGCTTGGCAAATGTGAAATCGCCCGTAAATGCCACAATAAGTGCATTTGGATAAGATTCCCCTCATGAACAGGCACTTATCCTCGTACAACACCCCCTTTCTTATCAACTTGCGATTCAACCCCTTAATTTCGGATGTCGGACTAGTATATCGTAACTAAGGAATATGCCCGTAAAGCACAAAAAGCCAGCCTCAAGGCTAAAAAGGATGAACAACCGTTAAATACTGTTAAATCCTATAGTAATAAGCAAAGAGAATAACAAGTACAGTCTAGCCTTATCCTTTCTTCCTTCAAAGTCACTTACCAGCTATTTCTAGAGATAGTACTGTACATTATACATCTTTGAGGATAATAACTCTCATGTCTGGCCAGATGAAGAGCTGGTAACGCCTAACAAGCTGGCTACATAGCTCAAGGAGGATATCCTTCTCTAGTAGGTAAAGTTACTTACAAGCTGCAAACTATATCTCTTAGCTAACCAGAAGAAAAACCAACAAAAGGAAGATGTTAAAGTGCTTGCTAAGACTTAGGTTTTGTCAAAGGCTTTACAACTACTCTTTCAGGAGATCTTGCAATTGCTTACAAATGATCATGATGATTATAAATCTCCAGCTCTTGTCTTTAAGGTAGGATTTACAAATGAACTTCCAGAAAGCTTCTTACTAACTAAAAGCATTATAAATGTTTATATTATAACTGTTATAAAGTTGTGGAGGCTTCAAGTTGTACATGGAAATAACAATATAATAAACCTATAAGGAGAAGTTGTTCATGACTTTCTTAATTAGCAAGGACATCAATAGAACAAGATAAACAAGGAAAACTTTTATAATTATAATATAAATAACATTCAAGTTGGTTATACCCTTTAACAATAGTATAAAATTCAAGATATTCTGCTTTATAGATTAACTCAAAGTTCACAAAGCTTGTAAACATATATAAATCTTCTTTTTAAGCATTATTATCTCTTATACAAAGAGAATCATCATAAGATAAAGCTTATAGACTTGTCCTTTCTTAAATATCCTTCTTTAAAAAGCCTTACTCTATGTAATTGCCTGGTGATTCTGCTTTAGGATAAGAAGATGAATAAGAGTACAAGAAAGGAATTTATAAGTTCTTTACAGTATAAGGATTCTCTTTATTATATGTAAAGAACTTTAACTTAGCTTTTATTCTAGTACTTTTACATTACAAGTAAAACTCCTCCTTCTTTTGAACACTAGAAGTATTAGTATAAGATTAAAGTGCTTATTAAATAAGATTATAAAGCTGAAATATCTTATCCTACATAATTTAAAGAGGCTAGATTAGCCTTAACTCAGAAAACACATCTTTTACAAAGTGCTAAAGCTTAACATACAAAGGTTTAAAGTGTATCTTTAAGCTAAATATCATAAGCTAGTTATTGGAATTATAATATACTCTGTCAAGTATATCTTACTCATCTTCCTCATCAGTTTATACAAATTACAATTAGGTTTTTGTCTTTTATAAGTGATTACTTTTTATTACAAACTACTTATAAACCTCCTTTACTTCTTTAGTAACAAATCTAGTTATAAATTAAACAATGAGAAGCTTAATTTAAAGCTCAAGCATAAAGATATTATTAAGCAGAAGGTAGACTTGATGAAGATAATCTAGCAAATAATAGTTTTATCAGATTACTAAAGCATTTACAAATTATTTTTTATAAGATCTTATTGTTTTATAACCTTATTATCCCTTTTTACTATTCTTTTCTCATAACTCTTTTTATAGACTAATTTGAGAAGAATTTACTTTTGTAGTCTGTTTAGATACAATTATAAAAGAGTTATAAAATCTAATCTTATAATAAGCTTTACTTAAAATTAATAACATATTATAAAGTACTTATAAAGTTATTCTTCATAATAATAACTAACTAGTTAATAAGCTTGAACATAGAATAAAACATCAAGTTAAGACAAAGTTAAAATTTATTTATATTAATCTCAAGGATTTAATTTAAGGCTAGATTCTTATAATCACAATTAGTTATATAGAACTTTTAAGATAAGATCTCTTATAAACATAGCCTTAAGTACCTTTACAAACAACTCAAATATCTTTATAAACTTTACAAGAATCTTTGTAAAATCCTTTACAAGAATTTATATTATCTTCTGTTTAACAAGCTTTAGTTAATGAACTAATTACATTTTCTAATACCTTTTCTAAATCAACATCTCGTCTACCAACCTTTATATCTTTAACACTTACTTTTACAGTCAAAGATATGTAAAAGGAGTAAAAAAAAAGGAATTGCAAACTGGTTATCAATGAAAGAACTAGAAAAAAGGTAAAGAAGTCAATAACATCTAGAAAACAAAATAAGAGTACAATTCTCTTGTTGAAAAGTGATCTAGGATGAGGTTATAACTTATGTAACTCATGGAAAAAGTGAAGAAGAAGCTATTTCTAAGTTAGAAGTAATAAGAGTTAATTATAACCTTCAACATCTTATTATAAAGCTTAAAGAATATTTACAATAAGATATACATTTTATTATAAGAGGATAATCTAGAAGAGAACATTAGAATATGTAAGGATAAAGAGAAGGTGTTTCAAGAGTAATTCTTGCTTAAATTATACTAAATTTCAAGTTTTCACAGATTAATATATGATAATAATTCATAAGTTATCATAAGATTTCTAATAAATTAAAAATACATTTATTATTCTATTGTTAAGTCTGTAAATTACTATAAAGACTTTATATACTATTATTGTCATTCCCCTCTCCTCTTTTATTAATTACCTCTTATTCAACAATATTCACAAGTTCACATATAGAATCTACAACGTTAACTAACATCTTTTCAAATTAATAAAGAGCATTTACTATATAATAATTTTACTCTTAACATATTACTCAAGGGTAATAGACATTTCTTATAATAGTTAGAGGAGTAATAAGTATAAGAACAACTTGATTACAAGGAAAAAANGTAGTAATAGTCAAAAGGAGAAGAATAACGTTGAATACAACCTGTAGATAACCAAGTTGACTTGTTAGTAAGCTAAGGACAGTAAGAGAGGTAAGTAAGCATTATTATAATATTAATTTTACTTATAACAAGATCTTGTTATAACTTATAAACAATAACAATATTACTTTAAGAGGTAATAAGATGTTATAGGTTTTACCTAACAAGCTGATTAGTATAAGCCTGAAGCTCGATACACGGCAAAGTGTATATAAAGAACCTAGCAATCACGTGACTAGGACCCAGGGGACTTAAGGGAGTCTAAGGGGTCCATGGACCTGGGGGACCTAAGGAGGTCCAAGGGGTCCATAGACCTAGGGGACCTAAGGAGGTTCAAAGGGTCTAGTTGGATTTCATTATCTATATAAGTATACTGTAAGAATATAAGAGTAAACTCCTTATGTTCAACTTAAATACATTACTAGACTTTACCTTGGACTTAGTCATTTACTTGTATGTCACATGTTTCTGTTGTCCTTGAACATTTACCTTATCCTTAGCTATCTAATAACCTGGATAACATAATTTTATAACATTTTGAACACTACTTATCTTGATAAATTAGGATTTAGAAACAGACATACCAATAGATAATAATAACAAACAACAACTTAAAGAAGGTTTTGAAGAAAGCTTTGAAGAAAGATTTAAAGAGGGATCTGAGGAAGTATCTAAGGAAAGTTCAGAAGATAACTCTAAAGAAGATTAAGGTAAGAACTAGACTATTGAGGAAATTAACATCTAAGAAGAAATATTAGAAGAAGTTGTTATACTGCCAAAGCAACTTACTAAGACAACAGAAGGATTAACTGTTGAAGAATTGTTAAGAGCTTTAAAAAAGAAGTTAACACCTCTATTACCTAAATCTAATCTAGAACTAATTCCAACATCAAGAGCCTTAAGTCTAGACCTTGACCTAGACTCTGAACTAAAGGACAACATTGAACAAGTTCTAATAACAACACTTAAAGAAGTCAAAATCACCAGGCCAAACTTGTTCTATGAGAACAAAAAGAAGTTTAAGGCATATCTTGCTTAGACAAGAACCTATTTAATGTTAAACAATTATCTATTGCTTAAAGATATGTATAAGATTCTATAAGCATCTATATACTTGAGAGGAGTAATTAAAACTTAGTTTTAACCCTTTAAGGATGAATAGTTCATTATAAACAAAGGAACAACAAACTAAAGGATAAGAAACATCCTTGGAAGTTAAGAAAACTACATAGGAGAACTTAAACGTTTGTATAAGGATGTTGATGAAAAAAGGAATGTCAAAAGATAATTAACTTACCTTAGACAAACCAAAAGCCTTAGTGAATATACAATGCTTTATCATTAATATACAATATTAGTCAACTAAGAAGAAGAAGTGCATATACACCAATATAGGACTAGATTGAAAGATTCCATCAAAGAAGAATTATACTAACAACTTGTAATTACTATGTTCAATACTTTGATGAATTTGTTTATCAAGATCAGGAATAAACAATATAAGATGATCTTAGACNAAAAAAGAAGGATTGTACTTTAATCAAAGAAAGATTAACAGCAAAAAGGATTATAAAAACTTTATAAAGTTAAATACTATAAAGAAAGAAAAGACCTTTAAAGGAAAAGGAAAGAAGTACTTTAAAGGAAGAAACAAAAAAGGGAATTCCTTTGGAATATCCCTTGAAGAACTTGACAAAAGAAGGAAAAATAAGTTATGTTTTAAGTGTGGACTTCTTGGACATATAGCAAATACTTATAAAAAAGACAATAAGTCAAGTATAGCAGTTAAAGTTGGAGTTATGTGAATCCTAAGAATCATAGATAGCTTGTCAGAATTGTCAGAGGAAGAAGACTCTGAAGACAAGGAAGAAAACTCGTCAGGAGAAGAAGGACATCAGGACTTGGTGACCATATCACATCATGTCATCGAAATTAATGTGAATAAGATAGTTATAACAAGAATCCTCAAGACAAATTCTGTACTTATAGAAAGAACTCAACATGAAAGACAACCTCAAGATAATAACCAAACTGAAAGCTAAGGCAGATGAAGATCGATTCTAAGAGTTAGTGGAATTTAGATGATTGTGCTGTTAGACTTTGATGTTATACCAACAGAGTAATATCTTGTTTCAGGAGAATTATTAGTCTTGAAATATTATCTTACAATTAGCATAAGAGGACTAAGAGGATAGGAGATCTTGGACAGAAGTTAGCTTTTCCAAATTGTATAGTAGGAGGAAGCAACTGTTAAGGTATGTGAACTCGATATTGGAGATCTTGCTTTAGTCTATAAAATCAACTTCTAAAGTATCGTCATAAAGAAGGGAACATGTGAATTCCTCTTACCAGTAGAAAGAACTCAGATTCAGGATGACTTTGATCAAATGCTTAAAGAAGCCTAGATGATAATTGAAGAAGGGTTAAGTTATATTGTATAAGGAAGATACAATATACAGTATGAAGGACTTCTGATAATAACTTACTGGCAAGACTGTTTAGAAGTAGAAACACAGTATAGAGAAATCTAGGGTTTAGGAAAATCAGTAGAGCAACTGCCTGAAGCTGAACAGTATCATGCTTAACAAGAGTGAAGAGAACTAGTGGAGATTGTTGTTGAATAAGCTAATTAGAATGTAGAAGCTTTGTTTATGGTTAACAAACTAGAGGAGGATTCACTACCTTTAGAAGTACTTATTATGTTACCAAGAGAAGATGAGTTGATACAGAAGATTAATCAACAGTTTAACCAAGAAGTAACAATGTACCCTTTAAATTCTAAAGGAAGGATTCTTATGGTAAGTAATGTTTTTATTATTAAGATAAGGGAATACCTTAGAAATGAAATAGTAGAATGAGTACAGGATGTATAAGCATTCATGGATGATAAAAGCCTAGATAGACTTAGACTGAGAAATCTTATTAAAAGAAGAATAATACTCTTTGAGGAATTAGAAGAAAACGTTGAAGATTTAGAAATTAGCAATAATATGTTAGTTGACAATGTTAGAAATGTTAATCTCTACTTTATGAACAATGGAAGTTTATTATATATCAACATAATGTTGTGTAGAAAGTTAATGAAGGCCTTGATTAATTTAGAAGTTGAAAGAAATTTTATCAATGAATAAGTTATAAAGTGACTTAAACTCAGTATAAGAGTTAAGAATAATAATTACTTAATATTGTTAGTAAATAGTATTAAGGTTTAGAAGTATGTTGATGTTCAAACTCAGAACTTAGATATAAGGTATAGTAAAAGTTACTAAGAGAAGATATCTTTTGATGTTATAAGATTAAGAACATATCAGGTTATATTAAGAATCAAATGGATGAGGAAGCATAATCTAATAATTAATTGAAGAATAAGTATAATTACCTTTTTGAAAGAAACTATTTCTTTGGGAGTTGTTTATGTTGATAAAATTATAAAACATATTCTTGAAGAATATTATAAATAGCTAAAGTTATTCACAGAAAGACTTGATGATTTAACCTTACTTGAGCATAAACCATAAGATCATAAGATAAAGCTTAAAGAGGGGTTCAGACTAACTTACAAACCAATTTATCAAACAACTCTTGCTGAGGATGAGGTGATGAAGAAATAGTTGCTCAAGAAAATAGTACTTAAAGGTTTGTACAAAGAAGGTTATAGCAAAGTTAGAGTACTATTATATTATGTAAAAAAAGGAGATAATCTATTAGGACAACCTTGTGGTGATTACAAACACTTGAATAGTAGGATTAAGAAAGACTAATACCCCTTATTATTAATAGATTTAATGATGGACAAGCTGAAGGGAGTTGTTATATTCACCAAGCTAAACTTGTGGTTAGCATTTAATTTAGTTAGGATTAAGAGAGGTAATAAATGGAAAGTTATTATTTGAACAAAATACAGATTATTTAAGCTATTGATTATGATGTTTGGTATAATCAATGCTTTAGTAATATAACAAAGAATGATGGACTGGATATTAGAGAAATATTTGGAAAAATTCATAATAGTATATCTTGATGATATAATTATTTATTTGAAGAGTATTAAAGAATATAAGGAGTATGTTAAGTTTATTCTACAAGTATTGTAAGAGGTAAGATTGTATTGTAAACTTATAAAATGTGAATTCTATAAGGAATAAGTTTAGTTCTTAGGATATTACATTTCTAGAGAAAGGATAGAAACCCTTGATGATAAGATTTAGTCAATTAAAGAATGAGAATCACTTAAGACAGTTAAACAATTACAAAGTTTCTTAAGGTTAGTCAACTATTACTAAAGATTTGTAAGAAACTATTCTAAAATCTCCATACCATTAACTAAACTTACAAAGAAGAATCAAGCTTATAAATGAAATAATGTTATAAAAGAAGTATTCTAAAGTATTAAAGATGCTTTTGTAAAAGGAGATTTCTTAAGAATCTTCAATTTAGAAAAAGGAATAAGAATTGAAATTGATGCCTTTGATGTAGTATTAAGAATTGTATTATTATAATCACAATGAATTGGTAAATGACATTACTAGGTATTATTAGTATTTTGGTTAAGAAAGCTGAACGTTGTAAAAAGAAATTATCAAATATTAGATAAGGAAATGTTAACTATTATAAAAGTTTTAAAGCATTAGAGAGTGTATACTGTTAAATCTAGTAAAACAGTTAATATACAATCAGATTATCTCAACCTTTAATACTTCATAACAACTAAGTAATTGAATATGAAACAAGCATAATAAGCAGAAAAGTTATCTGAGTATGATTTTAAGATTACTCATGTTAAAGGCAAAGATAATAGAAGAGTAAATACTCTAAGTTGGAAACCTAAATACTTAGTCAAAGAAAAAGAAAAAAGTAAACTTATATTGAAGGAGGATGAGGAAGGATTCTTAGTATACAATAAGGGACAACTTATAACTATCACAGTAATAACGAACAAGTATTAAGCTGATTAAATCAAAGAAGCAACTGAAAAGGAAAGAGTAGAAAACATATTACTAAATATGACTAAAGGTGAGTAAGAGAAAATTGAAGACATTTGGTATAAAAACAAGAAGTTATACATATTAACAAAACTAGCAGAAGAATTTGTTAAGGAACAGTATAGTTTATTATATAACAAACATATAAAAGTAGCTTAATGTTATTATCAAATCAATAAGGATTACTTTATCATGAAATTACATTTAATAGTTAAGAAAGTAATTACAGAATATGAAATCTGTAAGAAGGCTAAGAATCTAAGAAGGAAACCTTGGGGATAATTATACCTTACACAGATATTTAACAATCCATAAGAATTAATCAGATAAGACTTTATCATGAAATTATCAGTTTTTACAAATTACATAACAAAGGTCAAGTACAACTCTATCTTTGTGGTAACTGAACATTATACTAATTATACAACATTTGAACTATTCAAGGAGACTTAGAAAGCAGAAGAGGTAGTTGATATATTCTTACAAAGAATAATGTCTTAATGAGGATTATCAAAACAGATAATCTCTGATAAAGATACTAGATTCATATCTAAGTTTTAAGAAACAATAACAGTAAGAATAGGAGTCAAAAGGAAGTTGTCAACAGTATAACATCTACAAACTGACAAAAAAACAAAACATTTGAATGGATGGTTAGAAGGATACCTTAGATGTTATGTTAATTATGATCAAGATAATTGAGTTGATTACTTGTCAATGGCAGAAATGGTGTACAATGGTACATCACATGAATCAACTAAGATCACTCTATTCTATGCGAATTATAGACATGAACTAGAAGGGTTCTACACCAGACTAGAATTAGAATCCACAAATAAATCAACAGAAATCTATGCAAAGCAAATAGAAGAAATGCAAGAAAGAATCAGGAATTCATTTCAATATACTAAAGAAAGAATNAAAAAAGTATTATGATTGTAGATGTTTGATGGAACTAACGTACAAAAAAGGGGATAAAGTTTATCTTCTTAGAAAAAACATCAAAACAACAAGACCAAGTGATAAGCTAGACTAAGTAAAGATAGGACTATATGAAATTGAAGAAGTCTATAGACCTTTGACATATAAATTAAAATTACCAGCAATAGTTAAGATATATTTTGTTTTCTATGTTTTACTTCTTAAACTAACATTTGAAAACACTTAAACATTAATGCTAGAAGAAGTTAATCTAGAAAAGGAGTATGAAGTTGAGAAAATCATCAGTTATAAGATGTATTATAAGAAATTATAATACTTGGTTAAATGGATAGGATATTTAGAGAGTAAGAATAGATGAGAACTTACTTTTAATCTTATAAGCTATAAGGGGTTATTAGAAGCATATTGTCAAACTCATCTTAAAACGGATTTCCAAGTGATGGAATTGCAAGGTCAGAGAAGAAAGGGTCGATAACAAAGGAAGAAGTTATGCTTGAGTTAGCAGAATGTGACTTTAGAGGTTGTAAGGAGTCTTGTTTCTCTTGCCTCTTTTTCTCTTCTGCAGTGTTCAACTTGTTCAAAGAAGAAAGTCTGTAGTAGATTATTTTGTTAGTATGTTGGTAAAAGAACTTCTTTTATTTGTGAAGATGAGCAAGATAGGCTATGTTCTTAGTTATAGCTTAAGTAGCCTTCTCCTCTTCAGCCTCAAGATAAGCCTTCTCCTTATCAAGAGTTTCTTAAAATGTTATAAGAGTGTTTTTACTCTTGTATTTATACTTATGACGAGTATACTCATTACAATGGTTAGACTTAGAAACCATCAAACAGGTTAAATTGTTTTAGGCATAGAAATCACAAGGAGATATTTCAGTATTGTACTTTGCTATGTGGTCTCCTAAATCTAATGCTTCTTGATATTTTCTTAATCTTGTCCTTTCTTCTGTACTACTCTCAGAACGTTGTCATTTAGGTGGTATGTTAGAAAGGAAGGAGGGATTAATGAACAAGGGAGTGTTCGAAGATGACATTTTAGTGTTAGGATGACACTAAGTGAAAAAGGGGATAATGTTATGGGTTTTACTGTAATACAATGATTGGTGTAAGCTTAAGGCTTAATACATAGCAGAGTGTATATAGAGAACCTAACAATCATGTGACATGAGTAGGACCTTGGGGACCTGGGGGGTCTAAGGGGTCCATGGACCTGGGGGACCTAAGGGGTTCAAAGGGTCCAGTTGGATTTCATTATCTATATAAGCACACTGTAGGAACATGAGAGTAGACTTCTCGTGTTCAACCTAAATACATTATTAGATCCTACCCTTGACCTAGTCGCCTACTTGTGTGTCATACGTTTCTGTTGTCCCTGAACATCTACCTTACCCTTGGCTATCCAGTGACCTGAATAGCGTAGTTTTGTAACATTATCATACATATAATTCAAAATATATAAATATAAAACATACTTCATCGATTTCTCAGCAACAACAACAATTTCATCAACAAGATGATTTATTTATAATATTACAATTGAATAAACTAAAGAATATATCATAATCAGAAGAGATTGAAGATGGATATCTAGAAAGTGAACAATATCTTAATCAACATAAGTTTTATATTAATTTTTATAATAATTCTTATTAATAATTTTTAGCAATAATTCAACAAAATATACTTGATTATTAAAAANGGTCAAGAAGAAAAATAGCCTAAATTAACAGTAATAGCACAAGATATTCTTTTTNATTCTTACTTCTAGTATTAGAGTTAAATGTATTTTTAATAAAGCTCAAGAAGTATATCATTTTCACAGATTACATTTACAACTAAACATAATTAAAGCATTAATAATAATATATCATTATAATAAAACTTTAATAAATAAAGAAACTCTTTTAAAAGTTACTTATAATACTTTAACAACAAATAATTATTCATTAAAAACTATTCAAGTTGAAGAAGATGAACAAGCTAAAGAAATTAAAAATGTCATGAAAATTAATTATATAAGTGACAAAGATAAAGAAATAAATTTTACATCACTTATTACTCTTCATTCACTTCATCAAAAACAAGATCATTCAAGCAAATCACAACAAACTCTTAGTTATACACCAACTTCAATTCAAAAACAAAAAAATCAAATTCTTTTACAACAAGATAATGATTTTAATGATCAAGATTTTAATGTTTATAATCAATATTCTTCTCCAATTAATCAAAATACAAGAAAACATCGACGATTACCAGAATATAAAGATACATTTAACAAAGAAGATATTAATAAAGAAATATTAAAATTTTCATCAAGTAAAATTAGTCTAAAAAAGCAACTTTTTTCTAGTTTATAATATTTGTATATATATTTTTTAATTAATATACTTTCATAAAATCAATCTACACTTTTACATTAAATTTTAATATTATAAATTACTGTCAGTTCACCTGTAACACGAAATATAATACACAATTATACATAATATACTCGTTGTGCTATTCCATGGTTGTTATTCGAATAAAGGTAAGAGGGCGAAGCTGTAAGAGCTTCACTCGTTCCCACTACCTAATCGGGACTAGCTTACAAGAGCACGTGAATATCACGTGTACATAACCACTATTCTACCAACAATTACATTTTTATCTGAAAAATAAAATTATAACCATTATTATAGTAATCTATTTACAAATTATACATTATAATATAGAATCTTAACATATTACTTTATTCTTTCACAATATTTTATGCAATATAATACAAATCACATGAATAGGTTTAATAGGGTGCCGGTGAGTACCCACCTCCTACCCAGCCCTAGGTTTTCTGGGGTTTGGGGTTTTTTTAAAAGTCAAAACCCACCCACTAGGTCCCCATAAGGTGGGTACCCAGTAGGTTTTGGGGCCCCATTCCTCACTCTATTAGTAATAATGAGATATGACAACATAAAATTGAACATAATGAATTTCCTACTATTAAATACAAATAAGAAGGTAAATAGTATTTAGAATACAATCTAATAATCTAATTGATGCTGGTCAAGTCTTTTATGTGCCTTTTCTCATATATCTTCTTAAATGAAAACAAGGCAAACTTGTGAGTAGTTGTAGGAGCCTAGCTTCGTTGTAATTTATAAGATTTGGCTGCATAAACAATTTCTATGACAGAATGATTGAGGCGGTTGCTTGCAAAATAGAGATAATATTCTTAATGATGATAACCATCCAGCCTGTATACTAGAGACTCAGATCGTGTCTGTCGCACTGTAAATTAACCACAGGACTCAGCTGGATTACCTTCCATGTCGTTCTGTATCGTCTTCGGTCGACCTGACAAGATCATAAATTGGGACTTAGCGTTATATGTTTCTCTAATCCCGTGCTGGGACATGAACAAAGAGTCATTAAAGTTAGAAGACCCATCCCGCAAAGTTTGCCCAGCCAAGGATCTATACTCAGTTTCTCCAATGAACCCATTGACTTCCGACTTCTTTCTTCCTTGTAGTTCAATTTTCTAGCTAACCTCCAATTCCGAAACGCCAAACCTGAAGATAGGATAGTTTCTTTCGTGAGGTCTTTGGGTGAGAAATCTTCGATAGGACACTCCCCATTGGTGTGGAAGTCCTTGGTGATTCTGTGAAGGAGGTCAGAAAGATCTAGATGGTGCAGGAGAGAATACAAACATTAAGAGGAATCTGTATTATTATTGTAATAATGCAAACCTGTAAACCGGGTATATAAAGATAACCTCACAATGCACAATGCGTATCCAGTAAGTGGAACTTTGCGGCTATTGGTCGTAAAAAAGTTCTCATAAAAANCACCAAAATTTGTATGTAAAAGTCATCCAAACAAATAAGTCTATTCTTCAACCTTCCCCACCTCCTATTTCATACATGTCTTTCTAATTGGAACCTATCACTTAATACACTAGAGCCATCACACCCATCGCTGCTCCGGCAACGGCAACAAGTGAGCCATCGAGAAAGCTTCCTGCGTTGGGAGTAGCTAACGGAGGAGCGCCAGATGCGCCAGTGCTAAGTGTGCCGTTGGTAGAAGGGTGGGCTGCTGAGGACAGGCCGGCAGATGGCGTAATGGAGGCAGTGACGGAAGAAATGACACCGCTGCCGGGAGCAATAGTAGATTGTGTGGATAGCGTAGCTGGCTGCGTGATAGAAGGTGTGCTGGAGGTGATGGTCTGGATGCTAGCAGAGGTTTCGATGGAAGAAAGAGTTGAGGAAGAAGTAGTGCTTGTTTCAATTGCTACGGCGCTGGTCGTGGTAGGTGCAGCAACGGAAATGGTAGTGGCAAGAGTGGAAGATGCAGCCGCCGCCGTGGGAGTCCAGCAGGAGAGATATGAAGCTGATGTAGCGAGAGTCGCTGTGCCCTTGTAGAGAGGACAGCCAGGGACATCAGTCTTGGGAGGAGCGCGACCACCTCCACAGTCCAATGGATCACATATTTCGCCCGTGAGGGGATCGAACCAGTGGACGATGCCATCGGCGCAGCTGGTGAAGCTGTGGATACCGCACACAGCAGAGGCGACCTTGCCAGCATCAGCACTGACATGGCGGAGACAAGTGCCGACTTCATCTTGATGGACGTGAACTGTTTGTTGTTTTGTTTGGGGTATATTATTAGAATATACTATGAATAACAAAGATATGAACGACTGGAAGGTGCTGAATACAACTGGATGCAGTAATGACCGGAGAAGAACGAAGAACGAACGTGAAGTCCCGACAGGACTGCTGTAGTTGTTGCGAAGTATAGTTGAGGCACAAAAAGAGGGCGAGGAAGGAAACCAGGAAGCGGACACCATTTATACTGCACAAAACCCCCTTGAAAAGTCCTCTCAACCCCGACGGTAGTAATACAGTAGCACTACTGGGTGACTCGAATGGACTCAAGAGATGCAGCCACCGACCTTGGCGATTGCGGCGCATAGGCGGTGGTCCAGTGAGCGCATTCCCGCCAAGCCAACCGACTCCTGCCCCAATCTGGAGCATCCGCCGTCAAAATAAAGTGCGGCTGGGGGCAAGAGATGAAGGTGGCACGATGTGGTTCAGGGGAAGAAAAAAACATACTAAGCGAGATGAATTCGCTCGCACTCTTCATGGTACACAGTAAATTGTTACACAGTACAGCATCTACCAGTGCACGTTAAGTTACTGCTGTGCCCTGTGCACGAAGTACTTTACGCACACGGTAAACTAGTTGATGGCGGCAACTAGCACAAGTCCGTCGTGTCTCAAAGTCAAATAAACTGCTCACCAGTCTCATATGAACCTAGGTGAGGTCTGACAAGCTTTTTAGATTTCCCATCCACCTCTTTCTAACAATTTTGGGTTGAAACTTTTCACGCTGATACACTCACCGCACTCCGTACAGTACAGTAGTAACAGTACGTCCGTACAACCGTCACATATTAATACTGTAGTGTCGGGTTAACGTAATTCCCGGTCCACTCGGCCACCCGGTCCACCCGTCACCCCAAATTTACCGCAAAATCGATCAGAATCAACCTCTTACAATTCAACAACGACTATATTATATAAAACTAGATTTTTTTTATTTGATTATTTATTCATTTTAAAATGTTTATACAAATTTTAATAATATTAGTATTTGTAGTTTAAGCTGTATAGTAGAATGACCATTATTTTCTAACTGAAAACTTTATTTACAGTAATACCTAAAGAATAAAAGAATAAAATGCTTGTAATTATAATATAATAACTTATTTTCAATTACAATTTCAGCCTGTAACTTACTGTGGTTGTTGAATTTGCAAGGGGTTAATTCTGATCGATTTTGCAGTAAATTTGGGGTGACGGGTGGACCGGGTGGCCGAGTGGACCGGGAATTACGTTACATCCATTTGCGTAAGGCGGACGAAAATCCGGCCGGTGGACCCGTTTGCTTGGTTTGCTTGGCGAGAGAGTTGATGCCTGACTCTCTCTCTCGTATTGGTCTCGACTATGTCGCCAGAGATAGAATCGTTGTCCAATGAAAATATCAACAGCTTATGGAGCTGATTCGCATGGCGGGTTGAAGAACTCTCTCTATATGTAATAATGTTCTCATCCTTATCATCGAATGAATTAAAAAACTAAAGTTGTGACCGCCAACTGTTGTAATGTACTGTTTGGAGTTGACTTGATTTTTAGGAGGAGCAATAAGACTTCATTCATTCACTGATATATCTAAACTGATGAATCTGCGCGATAGGATAATCATGTACTGCTTGTAGATGCTCCGGAAGTATAGATAAGAGAAGCATCGGTTCACTTGTATTGAACTAGGGTAAATCCGAGATCTAAGTAATATTCTGCTCACTGTTGGCTGTGTTTTTTNATTATTATTAACTTAACTTAACTTTGAAGCTTCTCCGTATTTTTTTNGTTTTTNATTTTTTTAGAATGTAGAGATTGAATAGATAAAGCAGTCATACAGTTTAAATTCATAGACATGCTGTTGCATAGAAGATTAATAAGCATTCCCTGTCGTTCAGCATCATTACTCGCCTCGACGTAGCTGTCATTAATCTTCAACCTTAATGTAGGGAAAGAAATGGTTCCTTTTCGCTGGTGCGATATGCATACCACGAATGGAATGCCGTTTAGAGTTAGTGGACTTGAGCTTTATTTGTAGGCAGGATTGATTCCGTAACTCGTGGATTTAATATCTTCTGTACCTGCTCGATAGGGCATCCTTAGCGGTGCTGACTCATCTTAGCTTCGTACACCTAGATCTATATCACGTACTGAGAACCTTACGATATCTGTCCTTTTACGAAAAAATCCATATCACATTTTGAATCCCAAATACTAATTTAGGAAGGTTAATCAATTGGGCGATTGTGCAAAACTAGCTTTCCTTAAAACCCGCGTCGCCGGTAATTGGATCTTCTGCCACGGCTCTCCATTTCTGAAAATTCTTCATTCTCAGCCACACTTTTCGTTTAATCATCCATCACTTCTGATATAGGCCCGACAGATAGGATATATATTACCAATGGCTCAGAAATTGACTCTTCCGGATGGTCGCATTGCTGAATATCTTGTCTCTGGCGACACAAACGGCTTTCCTCTTGTCTGGATCCACGGCACACCAGGAGCATACCAACCAGTCCCGAGTCTTGTGGCGGCCAGCGAAAAGAAAGGGGTTAAGGTCATCACAATCTCGCGAGCCGGATATGGCAGCTCCTCACGGAACAAAGGAAGATCTGTAGTCGATGCTGTGGCAGATATCCAAGCCGTGAATGAACATCTAGGAGTGCAGCGCTGCCTCGTGGGTGGTTGGAGCGGCGGTGGTAAGCTTGCATTTCCCCTCATTACTTCAATCCCTTCAATCCATTGGGGGTGAAGACTAATTCACAATGCAGGCCCCCATGCATTAGCTTGCGCAGCGCGACTACCCGGTTGTGTCGCCGCATTGTCCGTTGCTGGTGTAGGTCCATATAACGTCGAAGGCCTCGACTTTCTCAAGGGCCAAGGCGAAGACAGTAAGTCTAGACCTTCAATAAACAAACTAAACCAAAAATAAAAATATCTCAAGGGCCTCCTAACTTACACTTTCTTAGACGTCGAAGAATTCAACGCCGCGCTCAAGGGTGAGGAAGAGCTCCAGAAGTACTGTCGCGCCCAACGGGAGCAGCTGCTCCAGATGGATCTTGCCGGGATTACTACCGCTCTTGACTCTCTCTTCCCGGAAGTAGACAAGAAGGCCTTGGCTACTAATGGCGCGATGGGCCAGTATATCGGTGAAGGCTTCCACGAGGCTCTCCGCGTTAGCGCTGATGGCTGGGTGGACGATGATCTGGCTTTCACTAAGCCGTGGGGTTTTGAATTAAGTGAGATCAAGGTGCCTGTGTTTTTGTATCAGGGAACAGAGGATAAGATGGTGCCGTATGCACATGGTGAGTGGCTTGCGAAGCAACTGCCGCAGGATAAGGTTAAGAAGCATCTACTTCCTAGTGAGGGACATATGTCGATCTTCTTGGGTCAGGAAGATCTTATGATAGATGAGCTCCTGGAGATTGCAAAGTTGTAGTAGGTGACTTGTCTATCTACTCAGAAAATACACTTGTAATGAAATGTCAAGTCTTTCTCTGAGAAAGTAATATAGACATTATGTGACTTGATAAGTTTTATAACGTGATTGACTTTCATTATTTATTATACGGTCTCATTTTACATTCTATTACATACACTTATTAATCTAACATTTAACAATAGTAATTTATGATTAATTATAAAATTATAACTACCCGAAGTTAATATCCTTTAGCCCTAACCCCTTAATCAAGTCCAATAAATAGTGCTCACCTAGACCATCGGTTAGTTCTCTTCGTTGTCCTTCGAGTTTGCTGCAACGACTATTCATTCATTCTGAGCGGGTTCTCCTTCGCTTCAGCCTTCAAGACATACTCCTCCGCCAGTACGAAAATCCACGGCCTGCCCGATCCTCCCCACGCATTTCCCCTTCCAAATCCACCCCCGGTGAGCATACTGAAAGTGACTGGACGTTGTCTTCCTGAGCAACCTCTGAACAGCACTTTTCCACGCAGTATTTCCAGTGTACCTGCCCAGGTCCCATTCAGCAACTGTATTTTCTGCAGCAAAACTGTTTCCACCTCATTTCCAAGACCGTTACAGAACTTCTCAAGATCGCCCTGGTGTAATGAGACATCCTGGATCGAGACGTGGATAATACGCGACCCGTTTAAAGCAAGGGCTGAACTAATGTGGTAGAAACCTCTTATTCTGACTGAGTGACTGTCCTGGATAATGGCGCCGAAGTCGTGATGCAAAGATTCGGGTGTTTGGCTGGAGAACATTGCACGGAGATATTTGTCAATAAAGTGCTCTTCTCCGGTCGCAAGAAGAATATCTCGGCGCAAAACAGGGATACTTTCATATCAAATTTGAGACTCCTAAGGGACAGACACACAGCATGGAGGTCGGGACCGATCATGGAATAGCTGCCTAGAGAGGGAAAACAACTGATATGTATCTCTCGCAGTTTTATTCCTGCTCTGTGGACGGCAGTCAGTAACTCGGAGAGAAGCCTTGCTGGTGTGAGCTCAGATCCTCCTTCTAGCTCCTGGATTGCCTCCTAGTTTAGAGGGCTTGTCATAAATGGAGCGAGTTCCGTTACCTTCCTTAGAAATAAGGTAGACACAGTTAAATACGAGGGAATATAAAAATCCGTTCCATCAACGGAGTGTAGGGAGCAGCAGCGTGACAGTTGGGACATTGATAGCACAAGACTCTTAACAAAAGATCCATCCGTGATTAGTTGATATTGCTCCTCATGTTTTTGACGATATTCTGCATGGAATTGACGAAGAAAGCTCTGGTATACGAGAGTTCTTGCATCTTCGGTATTCTCTTTCTCCGGGTCAAAATAATCGTCCCATGCTGAACAAACAGAGTTGTAATAGGTCGCCGTCTTATCATACTTCCTAAACAAGTGCCGATTGCGGGCGCTGTAGTAGTTCTCATAGTAATAGTCTGCCTCTTTCTCATATTTTTTAGTGATCGGATATAGACGCCTCATTCGAAATTTTTTGAATAGTAGCAAATCCATAGCAAGCTCTCTTGGGCGATAATTAAGGATAACTTGGATGCGGCGAAACCCCGAAGCAATGAGAGGGTTACTAGAAATGATACTGTTCACATAATCAAGGGACGCCTGATCAATTCGTACTTGAAGAATTGGGCACAGGAATGGCGATGCAGCTTGGTAAAGGGAACGGCATACTAGACGTGCGTTTTGGATGTTCTTACGACAAATTTTACTGTCTTGTACCGATTTGTGAAATCTATATTTGATTTTACTTTGGTTCGTGGTTTGCGGATGTACGAGATACTCGTAAACGTCGCGAAGGATATCCACGGGAGGCCGAGGATGCTGATTGCTCTAATTTCATCGTGACAAGAGTCCATAGCTCATAGCTGAGCTTGATATTTTCAGTCGATATTGTGGATAATGTCCTCAACTAAGCATTAAGTTCTGTTCGGAGTCATAGTCGAGGAAGTGTTGTAAGCCTGTTAAAATCCATCCCCACCTTAATTCATAGGCAGCGCTACTGCTCTCCTACTCTTAGAATCAGGTTAACGTTGGCATTCAAGTCTATTGGCCGATTCCGTTTTGCAAAACTGAAAGCCTAGGCTCCGCAAGAATAATATAAAGTAACGGGATGCTAGTATCTTAAAATAAAATTATACCAGGAAATTTAAGATAAAAAANGTCGTGTACGAATAATAAGTACTGAATTAATATTTTTCTTTGCTACATGTCATACTTAATTATTGAGCAGCTAGAAGATATAATCTAAGATCGTTAAGAATACTTTATCTGAGAAGTCTATTAAACCGTTTCCTATAGTTAATAAGCAGAGCAAATGGCTTCAACGGATAAGATCATTTTGTAACGGAATAACTGCCAGACAAACATAATTCTAGTTATCTATGTTCGTACAATACATGCGGATTTTACCCCTTCAAGATATTGATCCGTGCATCATAAGCAAGATATGGCACATGTAGCATCTAAGTACATACAGTATAGATAAGAACAGAGCTCCTGTCTTGCAAACGTGGCTCTGTTCAAACGTAAAGTGTTCTATCGAGATAAATATTCTCTTTACGCACACCAATGTTACAACTAGTAAATGTACTCGAAGTTAGGATTTTCTTTGTCTGTCAGATCCATGAATGCAGTCTGGTTCAGGGCCTCGAGTTCGCCATTCTGACGCATCTGCTCCCTAATCTCCTCCTTGCGTTTGTTCTCCCATATGAATGCGTATCTAAAAACAAAGAACAGAGTGAGCTCAATGAAGTTAGCGATCAGCAATGATCCAATTCCTAGGCCATACTTTGGTGCCTGGGAGGACTTGTAGAAGAATGGGCTAGCGATATTACCCACGCAAGCGCCGAACCAGGTCATACCAGCCACAATCATCTTCTTGGATTGGCCAGCAGTATTGGAAATAACGACCGAGAGACAAATGACGAAAGAGGCTTGGTACGAGCCTGTTAGATAACTAAGAGATACGGAGTTAGTTTAACTCATAGCTGGATAACACTAGAACAATCTTACAAACAGATTAGGCGGCCGACGTAGGCATCTGTAGGAGCGAGGAGAAATCCAAGAGCGCCTGCAATAGTTGGGAGCATGAAGAGCGCGCTCACCAATGTACGACAGTTCTTAGGCATGTAATGGTTGCAGAGTGCGCCAAGTCCGATCCAGATTACGACCAGGGCTCCTTGAGGTATGCCTAAGAGAGCAGTATGCAGAGTATCAAAACCCAGGCCCTGGATGACGAGGGTAGAAAAGTTCGAAATACCTCCGTTGGGGATATTGCTAACAAAACCAAAGAAGAAAAAGAGCCAAGTCTTATAGTCAAGATAGGCCTCCCTAACTTGGCGCCAGTTGATATGATTCTGCTCTACACCAGTCTGATTCTGTCGCATACGTGCGATCATCAACAGGCGCTCCTCATGGCTGAATCCACGAAAGGTCGCAGGGGAGTTAGGTATAAAAAGGAAAAGGATGACGGCCCAGAGGACACAGAACGCCCCGACGATGAGGAACTCGTATCTCCAAGACTGCAGGGTGCCATGGATATTTCCAATTCCGTAGCCTAAATTGCTATTCATATTAATCGTCTATCGCTTTGCGTATACAGATAAGGATAAACAAACCAATCAGACCACCACCAGCAACACCGATGCCATTAAATGCATACCACGCAGAAACGCGGGTGGGCTGCTCAGATCTGGTGTAGTACATGCTCGTGATTAACATGAATGCGGGATCGGCGATAGCTTCAAAAGCACCAGAAATGACCCTCAAGGCAGCTAGACCGCCGAAGCTCTTTGCCCCAGCCTGTGCCATCAGGAATGCTCCCCACAAGAAAATATTGGCAGCCAGATACCAGCCAGGTGGGCAACGCTGCATGATTAAGTTGGAGGGGATGGCCCACATAAGCCATCCAAAGTAGAACAAGGAAGACAGCCACGAATAATCCTGGGCGTTGAGGGCCAGGTCCTTCTTGATACCGAAGATGGCTGCGTAGGAGAGCGTAGTCTTATCAACGTACTATGATGGTAGGTTAGAGGCAGGGAATTTGAATTTGATCCCCATCGAGGGGCGATACAAGCACTCACGTAAAAAAAGTAACAGACGCCAAGCAATGGCAGGATCCTGTAATCTAGCTTTCGTCGCAACTTAGCCTCCGCTATCCTGTCTATGTGCTCATCCGTCGGGTAGCGCAAAAGAGCCTCAGCGTAGATCTCGCGATGTGGCTGGTGAATGCTTTGGATCAAGACCGCTTTCTTCTGCGGTTCCCCAGCATCTTCGACCCAGGTCGCCGCTGTGGTAGCCGCATCTTGGCTCTTGCTCTCTTCTATACCAGACATATCGAGCTAGGATGGAAACCAAAGGAGTCGTGAAAACCTCCACAAAGATAAGTCGCTGCAAGAGGATCACCACCTCGAAAACGTGGAAACCTCTGGGCCAGCAACTGGGTCTAGAAAGCAGAGAATTAAACGGACCTGGATCTCTATGAGCACCAAGTGTGGTCTCTACAGCCCCAACTATATATCTGGAACCCCTCGCTTTTGTTTTCACCGCTCAGTGATGTTGGGCCCTTAAACCCCAGCATTCTGGGGTCGTGCGGGGATTGCACCTGGCCAGCTCTTTGTCGCGGGGTGGTATGGAGGCTCGGGAGGTTTCCAGAAATGGAAGGTGGAAAGTTCATCTGGCGTCTTATTGGGCCCATCCGCGACTGGATAGGTGGGATATGATTTTGGGTTGGTGCTCAAGGGTATGGTGTTAAATCGCATCCTGACTCCTACTTAACATGTGTAAATAAAGGCTGGATTATTCGGCGATTTTTAAATTAATCGCTATACTGAGAATCCGCGGATTAATTAAATTAAAAAGGGAAAGTAAAGTAGATATAAAGAGCTTTGCATAAGAAGAACTTGTATAAAAGAAATCTTCATAATCTTTTAAAATAAAAATAAAGCGCGCTGCTTAAGTTTGGATCTAATTCGTGGAAAAAGCTTTGAGGAGGTTTTTGCTAGTCCAGAAGAGGAATTTGGACATTTCTGCAGATCTTCTAGGCCGTGGCTAAATCCACACGACCCTTTCGTAAAATCTACGAGCACGAGAAACCAGTTTCCTCTGTTTAACAGTATATACCTACATTTATCTCTTTTTATTATATGTATTAAAGAGAAGTGCAATCAATCATTTTAAACCTTTAGATTTATGAATTTAGTGTTTATCAATTCTACAAATCTTTTAAAATTGAAATTTATGATATCTAGAGATGAATGATGGATAAGCTCTGGCCACTGTAGGGTGTAGGGATGAAATAGATACGCATAACGTAGCTTTCCTCTCACACAGCATGCGTTGCATTCTTGCTCTTATGCCGGATCCGTTCTCCATACTTGTCAAGCATTAATATTTTTCTCAATTATAGATTGATAATAATGAGACTTACATAAAATAGTATGAAAGGTATAGGTATGAAGAGTATCGATAACCCTCCTAACAGAGAGTTTCCAGGACCGACTCCAAGATTGCGGAATAAAGCCCGCGCCTATTTAGAAGAAAACACCCATCAACCTCAGGTGGAAATAGAATGGTTAGAACCAGCAAACTTACAAAGAGCGGAAAGACTACACCACATGATGCCCTGAAAAGAGTATTCCCTGCTAGAACCGACGCTGCGTATTGCGGATAGGCCATGCTGAGATAAGTGAGTACCGGCATGAAGAGAGTGATTATGCTAACGGTAAAAAAACCAGATCCTACGAGGGGTACCATCCAGTGGATATTCGCATGTGACGTCCAGCCGTACCAGAATAAACAGATTGGAAGAGTGAAAGCCCCGAAGAAAGTCGGTGGGATAATCACTTCAGGTTTAACCGGTGGTCTGGTGAATCGTGGGACGATGTATTTACGAACCCAGAGCAAGTAGCATGGTAGTGTGACGAGTCCCCCAACGAAGATACCCAAGAATACCAATCCTTGTTGGCCGGTATTGAATCCATAGATCCCCCCAAAGAGAAGCGGAAATGACTCAAACCACAAATATAATAACCCGTACAGGAGAGCGCTGTATAAGTCTACAAAGAAGATAATGGGTTCAGAGAATGTCAGCGTAAATGCTCTGCCAAGGACAATAAGAGTATCCTTCACCGTTACCTCTGTGGCATTGATCTCCGACTGGCTTTTTAGTGTGAGATCACCAGTTTCCTTCCTCATCCTCTGTGCCCTCCGATATAATATATTGCTTGCACTTGTCTCAGGCATAAAGAAGAAGAGCACAATCAATACAACCGTACATAGCCAGGTGAGCTCCCAAATAGTCCAGCACCATCCTTTTGCCTGAGCTGCAAAACCACCTACGAGAGGACCGAAGACAGGCCCCAGCACTCCACAAGCACCAAATATGCTAATCCAATATGGAGCCTCTACCGGTCGATATATGTCCATGATTGTTGCCCCACCAGTGGCAAGAACTGGCCCTCCAAAGAATCCGGTCAGGAACCTGAAGACGAGCAACATTCCTATGTCGACCGCGTACCCTGTCGGAACCTCTAGGAGCACAAAGACAAATAGTGTCCAAAAGCAAATCCTGCTACGACCGATTGTTGGTATTTCGGACATCGGAGCAAAGAGCATGGGACCCAGACCATAACCACTGCAGATAGTGTTAGTGACTTGATCATTACCTGAGAATGAAAAAAAAAATCTATATGTGCTGAAATTTAGGTTAAATAGGAGCGTTAAAACGAAACATGCTACACATACAGGACAAATAACGAGAGACCTAGAGTTGCCACAACCACGCTGGCGCCAAATTTCTCCATAATGCTTATCTCTCCAGGTGTATAGATGGAGCTGCCTATGTAGATCCCAAAGTTTAGGAAGCATATCTGAAAAGTTATCAACAACTTGCGGGATGCTGACCAGTTCTGGGGATTCTTCATGCATGATGTTAGTATTGTCAATGGAGAGAAGATAGTAGATGAATATTAAACCTCCTGATCATTAGGTCCATACCAGTCCACCAGACGCACACCTAATATCTCCTTGTTTCTCGGAGTCTCTTGAGGTGAGGCTAATGTATCCATAAAGTTATGCGTGGAGTTTGTACCGGCAGCTTGGTTCTGCTCCTTATCGTCGCCATTATTTAGACTAGCCGTTATGTGATTCTGGAACTCAGCAAGGCCGGAATGCTCTCCCGAAGTGGATGAAGCTGCTGTTGTATTTTTTTGGACACATTGTTTCCACAAGGTTGGATCTACTTCATCTGGGAATTTCAGGAGCTTATTTCTGGAGAGAAAACGGACAACTTGACCGAAGACGGTATCACGAAAGTGATTCATGATGACTAATGTCCTTCTTGACAGTTGATTGCAGAACATAGAGCGACATGATGGTGCTATTTAATAACCGCGTCATCTTTGACTGCATGGGGTAGTTTAAATAAACAAATCGGATTTAAGGGGCTTCAGACTATGAAGAGATAAGACGCAGAGGCAAAGTCTGGGACAGTGATGGTGCTATGAGGAGGCAGCGGCCGCAGTGTGCCGCAGAGCGGGTGAAGAGCGGCCGGTCGCCCGTATTCAACTAGGCTTTTCTCCATGGTATATGAAGCCGCTCGAGGCCGCTCGTAATACGTCGGGAATCCACAACCGCTCTTCGACTCCAAGCATGGACGATGGAACTGATAAGGCTGCTAACGTCTGCGCATCGTGCAAGCAGTATAAGCGCAAGTGTAACAAGACCCTTCCCAGCTGCTCTACATGCTCACGGTAGGAAGATTATCCGAGTAGTAATTATTGAGCGGGTTGGCTGATCTTGTACAGGCTGCATCGAGCATGTAACTATTCTACCCTTGACTTTACTCGAGCAAGGCCCAAAGAAGAAATTGCGCTACTGAGAGCTCGGGTTGAGGAATTAGAGAAGCTAATTGAGAGGTCAATAGCTGTGAATACGCCAGGATCAACGTTACCAGCCTCATCTCCAATCAAAGAGGTCAATGATTGTGGCCAGTCTAGCCAGTCTAATCTCTCTTCGAGGTTATTTTTTCTCGACCAAAGGACATTTACGCATCTCCACTGCAGGCTGCCGCTGGTTTCGGTGCCGCTGCCCAATAAGTTGGTAAATGCCCTGGGTGATGAACATTGCCAGCCGCGGGGCATGGAACAGTTGGTATCTCGTTATTTTGACACCTTTCATGGCTGGATGCCGATAATTAGCAAGACGCGCATGAAGAGAGTTCTGGACCGCTCTGCAGGTAATATCCAGGCAGAGATGGGTTTTCTCCTCTCTTGTATGAAGTTATTGTTACAGAAACCCGAGAATGAAGCTCTACCGGAAGATATATCCCTATATGGGATTGTGAAAGCAGACTGGCTGCAGTTAGAGATGGTCGGGCTGCAATCACTTGAAGTTGTACAGGGTGGAATCCTGATAGGGGTTTATGAACTGAGTCATGGCATTTATCCAGCTGCATACATGAGTGTGGCACAATGTGCCAGGCAAGCTATCTCCATCGGACTTCATAATTGCGAAGCACCGGAGTTTCTTCAACCATGGGCAGATTGGGAGGAGGAGATTCGAGTCTGGTGGTTTATTGTAATACTAGACAGGTATGCCAAGCTATTTTAACAGGAAAATATGCTAATAAAGCTAGATACGTTACGATAGGTCGGGAGCTTCGACCACTATGTACGGAAGATCCGAAGAAACACACACCTCTACCAGCGGATACTGAGGCTTGGGATCAGGGAGTCAGTAAATTAAATATTGATGCAAATACCGCTGACTTGTTCTAGGCTATGATTTCACCAGAAAGGCTCTATGCATCATCACCAGCGACAGCAATCACGAGTCCCTATGCTCGTCTAGCACAGGCATTCAACCTACTAGGTCGAGTAATTAGACACTGCGATGACCAAGACCAGGATATCGTCTTCATGTTGGAAGAAATGAACACCCTCCACCAAGCTACATGTGCTCTACTAGACCTGATAAAAGGTGACGAGTCTGAAGATTCTTATGTGGCCTTATCAGTATGCTTTAAGTAGGTTGAATATGTATGCGGTCAATGCTACCTTGTTAATACGTTTGATATTATCTCTAGCGCTCTTATGAAGCTCCATAAGAATTTCTTATATAACTCATTTCATCAGGTACTTGTGGATAAGGCTGGCCCCAAGCTGGCTCCTAGTATCCGCGAGTATACAGAGCGATCGCTAAATACCATGCGAGATGCTTCACTCCAAGCCCTGGATCTGGCACAGGAGTTAGAACGGCGGGTTGTAGTATCGGGAGTTGACAAGCTTAGCCCCCTAGTGATGCATTGTTTGTATCGAGCCGCATTCTGGCTTTCGTATCTTGCTGGTGTTAACCGAGAAGAGAGGTTTATAATTGGACGATCAATTATTGATCGAGTATTGAAAGCATTAAGTTCGAGATGGAAAATTGCCGGTAGGTATAAATTTCTAGCCCTAATCCCACTATCCTAACACCAAGTAGGCATATACTTAGAGATGCTCGAGGCCGTCCATCAAGAAGGTAGATAGAGCATGTATGGTCTCTCTAGACTTCCTGTTAAGGCCTCTATTTCGAATGCATTAAGTGTAGATTTTAAAGTAGGCCGTTAAGTATAAGTACTAATGTGTTCAAATGCACTATATACTTAACTTAAAAAGATAACATTAACAGTTAACGTTTAAACATGAGAAATGATAACAAGTAAAATAGCTCTATAATAAAATGGGCTCAATTGTAATCCGATGATAAAGAAAATAAATAAAGTAGCTCAGATTGCTGATCTTATGGTGGATGTCATCGTCATCGTCAAGTTATTGAATTTCCGTGGTATGAAACGAACGCCTGCATCTCTTGGATGCTTTAAGTGTGTACTAATGTTGAAGTACATTGAAGACAAAGAGATTTCCATAAAGCTCAGAGTCTGTCAAGTACGATTGAGAGCGTTTTGTTGTTGAAAATTGCTACTTTTCCGCCTCGTTAGCTCTCACCATCGCTTCAAGCAAGCTAGTTGCTTGCTGTTGAGGTTGAAGTTGTTTTGAATTGGACTCCTGCATATGCCGAAGACCCAACTCCTCCATGTAAAGCTTGAGTTCACGATCAGAAGTTTTAAGTGACCGAAGCACGCTAGGTAACAGAATTTCTGGTGCTTCGAGGCTGTGGAAGACGAGCGTCAAGATGAGATGTTTAAGCATGAAGCTGGGGCATTGCATCAACGACTCTCGATGACCAGATAAGACTGAAGTTGAGTCCATATCTTGGCCAAAGCCAACCACAGCAAGCACCTGCATTACGAGCTTGTCGAATGTGGAACGGACATAATCTAGTGTTAGACAATTATCACTAGTTAGGTTAAGAGCTGCAGCTTGTTTACCCGATTCTTCCCAAACCCGTTGCATGGTTTGCTCATTAAATGCAGCAGTGGTGATCTTGCGGTGCCTCTGCCACTCGGGACCGTGAGTTGGCGAAACATTCTGGCCGTAGATAGCGAACAACTGAGATTGTGCTTCCGGTTGAGGCCAGCTCTTGTGATTTTTGAAGATATGATCAAGGCCAGGAGGGTAGCAAGTTATGAAATTGGATTAGTTCTTTCAACTAAACAGGCTTTATCTCAGCTCTGCTGTATCTTCTGTACAGCAGTACGTAAAAGTCGCGGCTTTAACTTTCAGCTGAGGTCGAAGTTAAAATGGTAATCCGACTAATAGGGTAATCCGACTGATAGGGAATTATATCGTAGTTTATTATAATCACTTACATAATAAAATTCTAAGATAACTAGTTATAAGCTTTTTAGCTAAACTTATAATTAAGAAGTTCTTTAAGCTTTTCTAACATTACACTAAATCATTTATAACTCTTAGAGCACATAAAAGAGTTTAATTCTTATAAAATACGAGAAAATGAAAAGGCTCCCTTTGTTAAGTGTAGAGTACTTAAAGCATAAATTGTCTGCCTCTGCTTCGACTATATTACTACGTAGTAAAGCAATACGATGTCATCTCGTCTCGCCTCGTCCACCCTCGATCAAGTCATTTCTGCAGATTTTATATATCGGTGAAAGCATCGAGTACCATGACGAAGCCATGGCTCAGATCGGTTCCAACCCATTTATCATCACAACCCCTCTGCAGCAACCCGATCTATCGTCGAGGAGATACGTACGCAGCAATGCTATGCTCGACAAGAACCGTGGCAAACGTGGAAAGCGCCGAGTGCAGCCGCCGTGCCCGGCTTCCTGGATTAATGGACTATCGCAGGGAAGAGCAAGCACCGATGTGATCCCACGGCAAGTCGGCTCAGGCTGGGCGCTAGGTCGGTTTGCAGAAGTAGGGTCGGATATGCTTCAAAACGTCTTCAAATGTGAGTTTAGGTGGCGACATCTAGTAGAGGGTTGAGATACTGTACTGACCATCCCTAGTCATCACGGTCCTGGAACAGGCGTCACATCCCAACCCGATCTTGGCCGACGACGATGGTGAGACCTAAGAATCGATCTGGTTTGGCTACCTGGGTTACATTCAGCCCTTTTTCATGCTCAACTTTTTGTGACAATGGCATACTTCAACATGACGAGTGGCGGAGACAGAGATATGGGCACCGTTGTGACATTGCACATAATAAAGGCGCTTAGCCTTTTACAAACAGACTTGGTAACAATCGATAAAGTAATGACGGAAGCAACACTAGCAGTCATCACCATGTTCGCGATGACTGCATTTGTGTCAGATGATGTGGCTTTCGCTGAACACCATCTTCACAGTCTCTTCAATCTGGTAACTATGCATGGCAGTCTTCGTTCGTTAAGGGCTAACTGCTATCTTCAAACCAAGTGTTACAAGTGAGTGTCTTCGCTTCGTCTTTCCAACCTTCATTTCTACTTACTCCACCTTAGATTTGATATTGGTTATGTAATAAGTACTTCCTTAAAGCTTTTTTTCTTTGCAGGTGATAACATATCTTAAGATATGTATCTCTCGAGAAGTACACCCATGCTACACAATACCGAAATCCACTTACTATTACTTAGTGATTTGAAGCCCAACCCTAGGATGGTCAATGTATAGTATGATCTCTACCAATTTTCGCAGGCAGCAAACATTGCTACGCAAACTAGCCGGAAGCTGGAGGCCAATCTTCTTAAGAAGACAATGATTTCTATTCAATACCGACTTCTCCATACATAGTAGGACAAGGACGATGTGCACGAACTGCTGAGGATAATCATGCTCGCCTACTTTACAACGATCTTTCCTTTCCTCTTCTCCCAATTTGGTGCCAAACCCTTGAGCTATCCATCTCCCTCTAGTTGCCTGCGGGGCTTTTTGATTATACCTGAACAAGCATCTAGTGAGAAATTACAATTGTTGCTCTGGCTGCTTGTTATCGCCCGGATATCAATCTTGGATGATGAGCTGATAGACCTTCAACTTGCCCAGGCAGTACAAACCATCAATCTAAGCTCGTGGGACGAGATCCTCGTCATTCTGAAAGACTTTCTTTGAGTGGATGCATTATATAAAGAGCAAGCAAAAAGGCGCCTTGATAAGATAGGCCCTTAGCCTTAACCAATGAGCTGTTGCACGCCAAAATATGTTCAAATAGTCTGTGTATAGTAGTACTGCGTTCATCAATCTGTTCAGTGGACCAATTTATCCTGACAAGGGCTATATAAATTGAAGGAGCCTTTTAGAAAACTGCTTAGTGAGAGCTTGGTTATCCTAGAAATGATTGGTTATTCGTGAAGCAAGGCCAAATCACAATGTATTCAAGTAGGATATGACTTTTGGGATAACACTATGAGTTAATTTTCTAATACTGATACTCTAGATGGTTTTAATGAAATGATTTAGTATTCTACTGCTTTCTTGATTTCTAATATCTAATCATATTTCCCCTTCACTTTCAATATTATTAAACTCATCGAGAATTGGTAATAAAACTGTAAAATCTACTTTTTTTAATACCCATGTTCATTAGATCAAGTTTATCCTATTAGATATATCCACTGAATTTAAACATTTTTTTTATACAATCCGAAATATTAAAAAATTAACTTTGCTTAATAACTAAAAAAAAAAAGAATATAAAATTTAAATAAAAGAGTACCCCTTATAATATTATTGTGATAGTTTTTGAATTGAATTATAAAATAACTTCGAACCATATATACTATTATATTATAGTAGCATTGAGAGGTACCACTAAAATTATCAGTGAAATGGTTATAAATACAATCTGACAGACTTAAACCTTTAAGGATCTAACCAATTCTTTCTCTACATTTTTGAGATACTATGAGTTTACTAAGTTCCATCGTGTGATTATGTTATTTCTTGTCTTACTTCTGGTGTTTCTCTGTGAGCCGTATGCTCTGATCGTACATGCATGTAATATGTATTATTATAATTGACACAGAAAGTTTATTTGAATTTAATCTACTTTTTAAAATATAATGTTTGTGCATTACAAAAGCTTTTCAATCCACTGACTGCCCACTCACTACCAATGCCGCTCTCCTTGTGCCCACCAAATGCAGCTAGAGGAGTTACTTCTAAGTGTGAATTCACCCAGACATTCCCAGCTTCTAGGCGTCTTGCTATTCTGCGCGCTGTAGTCAAATCTGACGACCACACTGAAGCCCCAAGACCCATCTTGGTGTGATTTGCGCGCGTCACCACTTCATCTTCAGTGGACCACGAAAGCAAGGGCACGATAGGGCCTTCCGAAAGTTAGTACAATTGTGAAACAGTAAAGTTGACAGCAAACCTACCAAACTGCTCCTCTGTTACTATTTTTGAATCCTCTTTAGGATCATCAATGATTGTAGGCGTGATAAAATATCCTGATGAGTTGTTGGATATGCCACCGACAGCAATCTTCTGGCCTTCCTTTTCAATATCGTCAAAGAACATCTTAACACGATCATATTGCATTTTGTTTTGAACTGGCCCTAGGAAGACACCATCCTCGAATCCATCTCCCGCTTTCATCTTTTTAGTCATTTCTACTATCGTGTCTCTGAATTCAGGATAGATTGATTCGTGAACGTATATTCTTTTTAATGCTAAGCAAATCTAGAATATATTAGCTCTCCAATGCTATGTAGTTTGTGGAGCGTCAGTTTCTTACCTGCCCTGAGTTTAAGAACGCGAGTCTGGCAATCTTAGGTCTAGTAAGTATACTTCTAGGATAGACGCATAGATGAGACTAACCTCGGGAGCCACGGTCGCGATGTTAACATCCCCACAGATGATTGCAGGATCATTTCCCCCGCTGACCTCATTAGCTTGTGATAGCGATCATATAAATGAAGACTAAGATCATACAGTTCCAGTGTAACCCTTTTTAGTGTTTGACTTGCACTTTCCATTACTTTCTTTCCCGTAGCAGTTGAGCCTGTAAAACTGATTTTGTTTACTCCTGGATGAGAAGTGAGCATCGGACCTAGGTCATCATCTCCGCTCAGGGCTTGAATGACACCAGGTGGAAAGAATCTCTGGGCAAGTTCTGCAATCTTCAGATCACAATAAGGGGTGAAAGGGCTTTAGGAGTCAACAAATATATCCATTACAGTTCTCATTTGGACTAAGGTCAGAAATACTTACGACGGCTTGATAATGATTGTATTGCCAGTCATGATTGCAGGTGCAATTTTACCACAAGCTTGGTTATAGGATTAGCAGCATTCTCTATTCCATATTTTGTAACTTACCAAGCTGAATTGGGACTATCAACACGATTAGCAACAATTTTACATAAGCCATCAGTATGCAGGAAAAGCTCACAGTTCCACGGGACAATACCGACTACAACACCTATTTTCTGTCAACAAGGTTCTCGAGCGGCAGGCGCGAGTTTCTCACCTAAGGGCGTATAACGTGTAATTACTTGTCGCTCATCATTGTCTATGACGACCTCCTCTGGTACTGTCAATTTGGAGATTTCTTTCAACCACGTAAAGCCATCGTCAACTTCGCCTCTAGCAAGATGGATCTAGATTCATCCATATTAGCATGAACTGTACATCCCGTCAATAATATGAGGATATGCAAGTTAAATTAGCATGGTACTGACAGGTTTCCCCTGTTCTGTTGTCAACAACTTTGAAAAGTCATCTTTGTATTCCATCAGGGCATCTGCAAAGTGATCCAGCGCCTCCCGTCTCTCCTGAATGCTTGTTGCAGACCAGGCAGTGAAAGCATTTTGGGCGGCTTGCACTGCGTTGTCTACGTCTTGCTTGGTGGCTATAGGCACTTCCCAATTTGGCTCTTTGGTTGCAGGATTGATCCCGTGACGTTTTGCTTTAGTAGTTTTTAATTCCCCATTGATAATATTTTTAAAGGTCGTGAAATCAATGTGGTTGAATGCATCGCCATTAGGTTGGGTACCATTTGTGGGAGATACTGCAGAGGGGGCCATAGCAATGGATTCGCCTTGTTCAATACTTAATAAATTGTTTCTCATATGTTGTTGTATACGTAGCTTTCCTGATTTACTGTAGTACCTACCCCCCAATCTAACGTACCTTGTGTAGTGTTTTGAATGGAAGATAAAGTGATGGTACCTCGGGATTAGAGATGTAGTATGCACTAGTCGAATTGCTTTGTATCGGCTTGTTTTGACTCAGTGTGCTGTGACATGCTCATATGCTGTGAATAATACTTTTCTGACTCATGGCACTACATACGGAAATGGGGATTTCCGAGTTGGTGGTGCGCGGTGAGTAAAAATATTTGCCGCTTTTACGATTTGAAATTTTGATGGTTGTATAGATATAATACTAAGATACTTAATTGAAGTAATGTGATTTAAAGGAATGGAGGTTAAGTTGGTTACTAGAAGCAGCATTAAATCATTTCTCGACTGAGCTGGCAGAACTGGTGATACTATCAAATTACATATACGTGTTTTCTCAATGAGATATAAGACCACAGCTCCTGTTAAAGTATCTTGAAATTAAAAGATCTATGAACAGCATAATAATCAATTCATAGCTAAATGAAAATTTTATTATGTTACTTGAATTTGGTGTCAAATTGCTATGGGGAATTTATTTAGCATGGCTTCGATGCGTACAAAACTGTAAGAACAAAGCGTGCGCAATACGGGACAGTAATTGCATAGGTACGGATTCATTCCGGGATGTTACGATGGCCTTGTAGTACGCCTATACTCTACTGAAAGCTTTATGATAGTTAATGGACAGGTCTTGATCAAGCGGCCAACAATGCCACTAACGCCAGCAATGCCAAGAATAAGGGGGACTAGCATTGCAAATTGCCCTTCCCCGCAGTTTGATCCCTACACCGATTGCTGTGGCTTAGGTTGAAGGTTCGGCCGGCCGGAGAGAGCTCAAGAGTGCGTAGTTGCAGCGCAACCAACCGACATCGTCTTTATCTCTCAACAGCATCTCTTTCTCCTTAAAAGCTTCACTTTCACCGGAGGCTATGAAAGCCAGGAGAAACGTCATCACCTCTACCAGTTATAGTTAATGCGATACCTTTGATGCGCCGGAATACCCATATTCTGCACCAGTTACTTCGTTGACTCGGACTCACGGCGACATATATCAGCATTCATGGCAGAGAGGAATAGCTCTACTGGCGAGAGTAAGCGTCCCAATCGTCGGAGCCTTGCAAGCAGTCAGATTGCAAAGAAGCGAGAGCTGGATCGAGCTGCTCAGCGTGCAAGTCGTGAGCGCGCGAGAAACCGCATGGCTTTCTTGGAGGAGAAGCTGCAAAGGCTGGAGGCCGATGATAAACAGGCACAAATTTCGGAGTTGATGAGTGTCATTGGTGACCTTCGAAACGAGAACTCACAACTCAGGGCTGCTCTTCTCAAAATCCGCTCGTGGGCAGATATCTCAACACAACCCAACACTGGTGAGTGGCTGGGCCTCTTCTGCGTGCCAGCAATGATCAATCTAAATATCGATAGATGATCAAAAGACATCGGCATCTCCTACGTCACAAAGTCCTTCTCCCTCAGCTGGATTGCTTGACCTCATTAATGGCAGTACGCCTCAGGCTCCTGTTGATCAAGCTTTGGATCATGCCGTGGGGGATCTAACAGCTCAGGCATGTCAAGAATCGACTAATCGGTCCTTTGATAGCGACATAAATGAACGCGGAAGTCGGCCATTGTTTGACATTGATGACCTAGAAATGTCAGTTATGGGGGCAAACATGCCGGCCAGTGCTTGGAACGAGCCAACGGACCTACCTTACCAGTGTAATATTCCGAGTCCGCTTCATGGACTCGTTGATTTTGATCCTGCGTCGTTCTTTTGGCCTTCTTACCCCTCCACAAGTAATGGCTGCTATAGCCCATCATCTGTCGTACCAGATGAGGAGAAGTGGAGTTTTGGAAATGAAGCGTACACGTTTGGAGTCGAATCGTCCAAGAAGACCAGCACTAATCTTAACACCATCGACCCGCACGCCCCTTTCAAAGCTATCCTCTGGGGTTGGGACGTTGTTGATGAAGAGCAACGCTCACATCCGATGTGGACTGCACTGAGAAAGGTCGATGAACAGATCTTTGGTAACTGGCAATCAAAAGCACAGAAGATTGCCCTCATGTTTGTAACGCACAGACTGCTGATTGTGAGAATTCCACCTCTTGTGTTCAGTATTGCTGTACTGAAGTGTGAGCTCTAACCGGCAATAGTATCGATCGAATCCTACACAAGAAAACCTTGAAAGAGTTCCATCATTTCTTCGACCTCGGTAAGTTCCAAATACCTGTAGTTTAGAACATCCCAATTCTGATCTTCTGTAGACCTTCCCAGGAGCGAATCCAGCACCCGCTTGTTATTGACTTTCTGATATGGTAAGAATTCGATCTTGCGTGTTTAAGCCTGTACTCACATTTCCTACAGGCCTGGACTCCGAGATAGGCTGGTTTTCAGCCACGAAAAATACACTCGTACTGGAGAATTTTCTGCCATGTATTGCAATTGCCTCCGATTCCACTGGCCTTTCCCAGACACGGATATCTTGACTTGTGATTCGTCTAGAATGTATAGGATCTCGAAACTCTTTGAACGGTATGCCTTTGACTTGAAAAACTGGACTGTGGAAGAAAAATTTTTCACAAGACTTCCCGAGATGAGGTACGACATACCCTCTTCTTCGGACTCCCCATCAGTGTATTCCCCTTGTTTCGATCGCACATCTGTAGCATGTCCCAGTCCTCAAAATAGCATACACGTTTAACTTTGGTCTGAATATGTTTGGGAACCTGTATACAAGCGTGGCGCTTCCTTCGGCAACTCGGGAAGCTTGTCAGGATTGTCTGACACGGAGTTTGGGTTGCATTGGTCAGTTTTTCAAGCCAAAAATTCCAACTGTATCTGGTTAAGCCAATTGTATCACCCTATATAACTCATTGATAATATGTATGAAACTATCTGCAGACTCAAGTGACTAGAAACTCGAGAGAAAATGAGAGGCATACGTCTTGACTCTTATGTGTCGGTACGCATCGATACAAGTCTAAAGATATATTTCCATATTTATAATGCAGTTCTAGGCTTTAGAAGATCTGAAGGTGTCAAATCTGCCAGATCCAATCCCGAATGCAACCCAATATTTGATTGATGTGCAAGCCTGTGCCGCAAATTTCTTCGATCTTTTGCAGGTTCGAGGGAAATACCAGACTGTACATCCTCCATCCCTTCCTTGATGAATAGAAACTGAGCTGATTTTGACAGCAACCACCATTCCCATGGATAGCCGGGTTTGAGTTTGCAGGTATCGTCCTTTCCACCCCATCTATTGGAAAGACAAGATTCCAGATTGGTGACCGCGTCTTTGGTGCTAGTCAAGGTGCGTATGCCACGAAGATATGTGCCGATGAAAACAAGCTGCAGCCTGTACCCCCTAGCTGGACTATCGAAGAGGCAGCTGGTCTGTATTTGACTGGGCCCACGAGTTATGCATCTCTCGTGTTGAGTGCTAAACTACAAGAAGGTGATGAAGCATTATTTCTACCAATGAGTCCTTAATTGCTAAATGATTCCAAACAGGTGAATGGTGCCTCATCCATGGTGCTGCTGGAGGCGTTGGACTTGCCGCTGTACAGATTGCAAAGGCTCTAGGTGCCAAAGTAATCGCGACAACAACCATATCTGCTAATATTGAAGCATGCAAATCTTTTGGTGCTGACTTCGTGATTGACTATGCACAATTTGCACAATGGGAAAGCGAAGTCCTGAGGATAACAAACAGTCATGGCGTTGACGTCGTTCTCGATCCCGTCGGACTGGTATCGCAAAGCCTCAAGTGTGCAGCATGGTGTGCTAGAGTAATAGTCGTTGGCTTCGCTGGTGGGCAGATCGAGAAAATAGCCGCAAACCGCGTTCTCCTTAAGAATGTGAGCATTGTCGGGCTTCATTGGGGCGCGTACGAGAAGTTCGATCCTAACACCGTTCCTGAGGTGTGGAAGGGACTGTTCGAACTGATTAGTGAAAGAAAGTACAGAGGCATAGTGTATCAATCGACAAACACTATACAAAGGAAGTTTGTTGGCTTAGATGATGTAGGACGTGCTCTTCGTGTTTTGGAGAATAAGGAAGCGTGGGGAAAGCTAGTCATTACAATACCACAGTTGGGAATTTCCAACTTATAGATAGTAAAGAGGATGAATTCTTGTAGCAATTCATACATACATGCCCCATTGTCACAGGGCAAGACGAAGAATTTAGTGGAGTCATAGTATTAAGGCACCACAAGTATTAGGTTCAGAAGGGGGTCAGATCTCTGGCTATTATATATTAAGTCTTACTAAAGATTGTTGTGTCAAGAGACAGCCTTTGTTGAACAGGTGGAATAACAATATCTTAACGCCTAACCCTCCTGCATTTTGTCAACAACGGTGTCGTTCCCCCCTTTGTCCTTTGTGTGCAACAGTGTAGCTACTTGTCCAGTCATGAGACTGTCAACGTTCGGCGCGAAGCATGCTAGGATTATAGCCACCCCGCTAAAAGCAATAGACGTGAAAAACACCGTCTGGTATGCTTTGATATTAGCTTCCTTGTAGGCAGACGTAACGATGTCAAGGATCTCAGGAGTTAAACCGTTGACAGTATCAAATGCTGAGCTTGTCCTCAATGCAAATGCTTTGAGGAGGCTAGCCACAGAATCTGCAGGCAGTCCAGCAGAAATGGCAGCAGGGGATATAATGGCAGGTATTGTTTGAGCTAGGCGATTTGACAAGACCGCTGAGTATATAGTCGTCGCCACTGATGAGACAGCAGACCGAATAGACCCAGCAATACCAACCGCAACCCCAATCTCTCGTTGATCATAAACGCAAATACCAGATAGAGTCTGGGTGAGGGACTCCATCCACCCAATGAGGACGCACCCAACAACAAGAAGTGCAAGAGGCAAATTCTTACTATCCGGGGATGCCCCGGCGACACCTTCAACGGGTTAGTTATGATATCTGAATTATAATTCGAAAGGACTTACCAGCTAAAAGTGCCCCACCAACTGCCGTCACTACTAAGATTTGATATCTTGTCTTCCCAATGATTTTTGCCAAAGCTCCTCCAACAATCTGACCCAGAGTAATTCCACCGGGAACTGCGCATGACATCCATCCCGCATAAGTAGAATCTCCGTCCGCGTACAATACTGCAGCCATTTGCGGCCATACAATGGAGAATCCATAGTATACACTTGCGCCGATGGAGAGTAGAAGCACTGATATGACCCATCCGGTGTTTTTAAACAGATGCATTGGTACTAAAGGCTCTTTGAGTGGTGCGTACACTTCCCATAAAAAGAACGCCAACAGAGTTAGGAATCCTAGGATGATCGATGCGATTGGGCCTGCAGACTTCCATGGATATACTGAGCCACCCCACGAGATACCGAGAAGGAACACCACCATGCCGCTGGTGAAGAGAAATGTCCCGACGAAATCGAAGTTTTTAAGCACTTCCATTCTCGAATGCCTGCCATGTTTCATGTGAAATGTTGGCGGATGGTAGAAGAAGAAATATGCCAGTCCAGCCATACCATCAATAATCATCATCAGATAGTAACACCATCTCCATCCCGCAGCTGTGTGGATCACCAGGAGATTTCCAATCGCAGGCGCCAGGCCAGAGAAAGGGATAACCCATAAGTATAGATAGGCTACCGCAATGAACCGATATTTCATTGGAACAAGTTCAGATGCTAGGAATGAAAATGATAGTGACGTTGAAGCAGCCACTCCGACAATTGTTGTGCCACCGATCAGCGTTGGTACATTCTTTGCAGTTGCACAAACAGCAGCACCAACCAAACCGAGGACTTGACCACCTATCAGAAACCATCGTCTTCCAAAAAGATCCGTGAGACGACCAACAAGAGCAAGACCGACGCTCAAACATAGAGGAAACACCAGTGGTACCCAGGTAATGTTGAGGTTAGGTCCGATATCCGCGTTAATGACAGTTAGCAGAGGGGCAGCCAGGGCAAATCCGCCTACACCGCCCATCAGGTTAAGGCCAATTGCCAACATAGAGCCAAGAAAGAAGGAGCTCCTAAAGTAACCCTTAGGAAGGATGGACTCTTCTGATTCAAAACCCGTGAGGGATTTGTCCGATGTCTGGATCTTAGAGGTAGACTCGACATGTTCGACGTTAGCTACGTGGTTGTTGACCTTGTCTTCGATTCTTTCGGCTTTGGAAGCATCCATATCATCTGTATTTTTGTTGTGGATGCATATAGAAGCTGTGGCAATCGTTCCAATCTAGACGCAATGTCACAATTTGAGCTATCGTCGTTATATAGCTGCCGACAAGTCCACTCTGCCGTCTCAAGAATAATCTCCGACAACTACCCATGTGAAATGCCTGCATGAGTCAATCATAAATGACTCGCAGGAACAATTAGTGTAGCAAGCTGAAATTCCGTATGAATTCTTTTTAGTAGTGCCTAGTAAGTGGGACAGTCATAAAGTCATTGTTTCATGACTTGCTCAAAGCCCCTCAAAAGCCACATCAAGTAGACATGCATGGCCGAATTTCAGAATAAAAAATGTATTTGAACACTCTAAACTAGAATTGTACTGTTTTGATGACTGCCGTATAGTATAATCCATATCCATTAATAGAAGATGCCCTTCTATATTAACCCGAGTTTCACCAAGACCTACCATCACAGGCCTTATCCAGCCATTGACCCATCCCGACCGGAGTTATCTGCGCGTGGAAAGACAATTTTGATCACAGGCGGTGGGAAGGGTATTGGAAAGGTGTGAACTACTATATTCCTTGAAGGATAATAGATATGAAAACCTAGTCTACATACTAAAACTTTAGGTATTCCTAGGCTATAGCAGAAGCATTTGCACGAGCCCAGGCATCGACTATCATCCTAATTGGGCGAACAGAATCTTCACTCCTAATAACAAAACAAGAGCTAGAAGCAGTGCACACATCATTGAACGTGCTATTCTATGTCGTTGATTGTACAGATGCAGAGCAGATTGAAAAGACCTTTTGTGAAGTGGAAAGCAATATTGGTGCGGTTGATATCCTGGTCAACAACGCTGGTTACCTATCAGATTATGCTTCGATCAGAGATACAATTATTGATGAATGGTGGAAAGGCTTCGTAAGATGCTCTTACATAAATAGTTCTTCATGATTAGACAAAATCGCTAATATATGTAGCTCTAGGAAGTCAATCTATTAGGCTATTTTCAAGTTGCTAGATCCTACTTACGAACCTTGCGAGGTGGAAGAGAGGGGTCGATTATCAATATCTCTTCCGCAGCCGCTCATTTACGTTTCAACGGAATGTCATCATACTCAGGAGCGAAGAATGCAGCATTATGGCTCACAGATTGTATCATAGAAGAAGAAGACCACGTCTTTGCCGTCAATATACATCCTGGTGTTATTGACACCGACATGAACAGCAAAAACAACGGTATCCCAGAAGATGACAGTGAGTTTTCAATGCAACTTCTTCCGGCTTCCAGTTTTATTTTTCTTCAAAGGCTTATAAATTCTATCTAGTAAATCTGCCAGCCTATGCTGTAGTGTGGCTTGCCTCACCAGTTGCACGGTTCTTGCGAGGAAGGACTGTGTGGTCAAATTGGGATGTTAACGAGCTTATGGATCAAACAGACGAAATTGTGGAAAAGGACTTACTCAGAATGACACTTAGAGGTTATCCCATATCAAGAGGTCTTGGATATAGTGCTGAATAATATTGGAGAGATTAATCTTAGTTAACTTAATCAATGATTAGTCATGCTTCGGAGAAAAGTTTCTTGCAACAGGACTGAAATTGGACATTTCACAAAGACTTCTAGGTTTTAGATACGGCAATAGCATTAAAGCAAGATCATTATCTGGTGAAAATGGATGTGTCGACAAAATATACTGGAATCAGCATTCTTTGTACCACTTGTTACATCTCCAAGCCCTTAAGCATTGAAATCTACTACACATCTCCCCGCAACCTTTCCATCTTTCAACTTTTGGACCGCGATTGGAAGATCCTTGATAGGAAATTTCTCGTAGATTGGTCGTAATAAACCCTGTGAAACCATCAGCAACGTGTGATTTGGGAAAACTTGAGAGTTTCCTACCCGCGAAGCAAAGTCCAATGCTGCATCAGTGTCCCTCATTGAGCCCACCATAGTTCCAATAACGTGAAGATTCTTGAAGATGAAATATGTCGGGTCAGCACCAACAATCGCACTACTATTAGGCGCTTTCACGCAATGATTGTCAACAAATTATTGGATACTTGCAATCTGGGACGAACTCACGTAAACCAATACACATCACCCTACCGCCAATTCTGACCATGTTTGGTGCGCTCTTGTAAGCAGCAGTGCTCCCAGCAGTGACAAATATACCATGAGCTCCTTTGCCATGTGTTATTCTTATGACTTCATCCTCCACAGATTTTACTTCTGCGAAGTCAACAAATGCCTCACATCCGAGACTGTAACATAGATTGCGTTTTTCATCTCCGCTATCAATGCCAATAACACGCATACCCATCGCCTTAGCAAGCTGAACTCCCATATGACCTACACCACCTCCTGCCCCTGGAAATACGGCCCAGTCACCAGCTTTCAATTCAGATTCGACGAGCTACACAAAATAATTAACATTTATGGCGAATACTATTCGTCATGATGTTAATTTTCATACTTACGCTCCTATAGATTGTAGAACCACTACACATAATAGGTCCTGCTGTAAAGTCGTCCACATTATCTGGGATTCTCGTTGTATACTTCGCTGGCGAACGAATGTATTGTTGATATGTCCCTAGAATATGGCACAATATGAGCCTTTTCTATCTCTACCTTACATGTCATACGTACCCTCAACCATGAGTCCAGTTGATATAGCCTTAGAACAATACGTCTCGTGGAAACCGTCCCAGCACAGCTCACATTCTAAGCAGACATCCCACATTGGCTTCACGCCACCTCTATCTCCGACTTTCCATGTCTTTACATTCGAGCCGACTTTGACGACGACTCCAGCTCCCTCGTGTCCGGGAGAGTGCACACCAAAATCAGTCATTTTTGGCATGGGAAGATCTTCTAACATATAATGAAGGTCCGAATAGCAGATACCAGTAGCATTAAGGCGGATTAAGAGTTCATCCGGACCTAAACGCCGGTATTAATTCTGTGAAAAGACGTAAGGCCGGAGACGGCTGGTGATTCATCGGACTGTACCTGGTTCAGGAACTTCCACATCTTCTACATCAACGCGAAAGTTGGATCCCGGATCCCGTACGCGGCCAGCTTTGCACATCTTAGGAATACTTGGGAGACCATTTTGTTCAATTGAGCCCATATCGAGGAATTGTGACTACGTGAGTAGCCTCCGGTGTGGTAGAACGAGGGGAAGAAACGTAGGATAAAATAACAAAGTTAATAGACTATTGATTTTATGAAGACTTGTAAAGAAAAAATTAAAAACTACTAAAGATCAAAATTTGTATTTCAATTGAGTATCCGAGATTTGACCGATGATAAGTATGGATCTAGGTTGGCTGTTTAGGTCCTCTGCGGGTCTCCAGGTTGGAGATGTATGAAAGTCAGGGAAGTCTGATTCACACAATTTGGCTTTTATCTCATGGATATCTTTCTCGCATATTACCTGAGTGCTGAGGGGTAACTTATAGCTTGCTCTTATCATGCTCTGAATACGTTGGACTCCGAGCTGTTTAACCGTGTAATGGGAATTCTATCCAATCAAGTATGGGGTCAGGGGCCAATTCAATTTAGTAATTTGCAGTAGTGAGAAGGATAAAATACATGAATCAGTGTTTTTGTTGTCATGATGCAATTTGCGGATTGGTGGCTAGTGACCGGTTAGAACGCTTCTACGAGAGTATCTCCAACGTGGGTACTTCCAAGTTCTCCAATCAGAACTTCAAGTTTTGGTATTGCCTACGGATGTAAGGGAATACATCTTCATTTTACTTGCTATAAAGATAATATTTCGGATATTATGTTTCTCTCGGCGATATTTTAAATTATATCTAGGAAGCTTTTATATCGAGCTATCTGTTGCATGTCACGCAGCACTCGGACAAAAGCAACTCAAGTCATCATATCCTAGGCACAGCTTAGAGATGAATAATCCCCCATGATCTCTTAGATACTTAAACATAAAATAACACGGAAATTTGCAAAGACGGGATTAGTCCCGTAAACCTGTGTAGGGGACATACTAGGAGGTCTTCACTATGGCAGAGCGTGTCGATCCAGTTAAAATCATCAATCTGGTTAATCAAGCAACAGATACTAGCTATGGAGGAGTTCCAGGTATTGTATTCGAATGCATTGATCGTACTGGGAAAGTCCTCGCAACGGCCACGTCGGGTGTACGCAGTCTGGATGATTCACAGCCTATGAGCCTGGATACAACATTTTGGATTGCTTCTTGTACCAAACTTATCACTTCAATAGCTTGTATGCAGCTCGTTGAGCGTGGTACGGTGCATCTGGATGATCCACATCTGATTGATAAGTTCCTGCCAGAGGTAGCCGCAGCCACCGTCCTAAATCGCACCGAAGAGAAACGTCGAGAGGGAGTCATAACTTTGAGAATGCTATTAACCCATACTTGTAAGTGACAGACTACGTGGTTCCTCTGGAATATCTGAGTGTCTCTGACAAAATCTAACAGCGGGCTATTCATACACGTTCCTCTGGGAGGACTGGTGGAATCGGATAGGACGAGACAAAAACAGAGACGAATTTCAAGGCTCATTCGAAGCTTTTAAACAGTCCTTAAAATTTCAACCAGGTACGGACTGGGAATATTCTGTGAGTAATCTCGTTGAGTTCTAGATTGCTATTCTGTTTTCGTCATTGTTTTCGTACAACTAACCATATAGACAAGATTGGCATCGATTGGGTTGGTGTTTTGATTGCACGTGTCACTAAAATGACGCTCGGCGAGTACTTTGAGGAGAACATCTTCAGTCCACTTGGTACCACCAGCAGTGCCATCATCCCATCAGCATCGATTCGCTCCCGAATGGGTGCAATGCACTCGCGAGATAGCTCTGGCAAGTTCCACGTAACAGAACATTTAAACAGAATAGCCTTTGATCCCAGTAGTGAAACCGGTTACTTTGAGTCTGGAGGTGCTGGCTTATTCAGCACGACTTCAGATTATTGCCGTAAGTTATCGTGAAGTCTTTCTTCTCTCATACGTTGCTAGTTCATTGTCGTTTGAAAGAGTGTGACAGAACCTGCTGACTGGCTTTTAGAGATACTAGCTGCAATTTTGAATGGAGGTGTTTCTCCGTCTAATGGAAATCGTATTCTCCAGTGTTCAACAATTGACCAAATGTTCCAAAACCAAGTCAAAGGTTGGCAGACAAGATACGCATCCGCTGGGTTTGCCATCTGCCGTCCCGAACTTGCAGCGCTCTCTCTAAGAGAGGGGCAACTAGTGACTGAAAAGCAAGGATGGGGTATGAGTTTTCTCTTATCTGGAGATCATTTGGAAGTTGCAAGCGCGTCAGGTATATGTAACACGTTTTGGATTTTAGATAGGGAGAGAGGGATCGGAGGGGTTTTGTTCAGTCAAATCTTACCACTTGGTGATCCAGTCGTTGTGTCACTATGGGAGAGTTTACGAAACGAAATGTATGGCCTATAAAAAATCAGTTCTGAACAATAGTCAAATACTTTGAGATCTAGATAATCAATGACATTAAGCATAAAAAANGAGTTGGCTCTATATGACAACTGTCTTTAAATTGATGTGATTTCACAGAAGCTATCATTCTTCGAAGAAGTCTCCTCATCAGGATTTCAAGTGGTATAATAGATGTATATGCAAATTTGTATGGAAATCAGCCAGGGTTGGTTTTTTTAGAACTTCAACCGTTTACGTTGTACAACACAGCCTTGGTTGATCTTCCCAAACACTGTACTGGGATGTCTATCAGGCCATGCACAAGAACAAATCCGATCTCATATAAACACAGCTGTATATTCAGCATTCAACACTTAGTAAGGAATATTTAACGCTACCTCTCTGTGTGGGGAGATGGTGGAGTGCAGCACTAGGACCCCGCCTCCTTGTATGAATCACGAAAAGATGAGTCTCCAAACAACGCTAGATTTTGGGATTGAGTCAGCGAGACAGACACAATATGCTTGTGTCCCGTTTTCATAAGATGCCACATTGATAAAGCTATTAGTAAAAATGATTAGAGTGACTAATACAATACGCTAAAAGTATCGCGCCACACTCAAGAGGCTTTTGAATGCAGAGGATTGCCTCAAGCTTCTGCATTATCCAGTTGCCGCGGTTATTCCGTCATTCACAAACTTACCCTGCACTTCTTTAACTAGATGCTCTATTTCTAAGATTAAATTAATTTATTCTGTGAATTTCAACTTCATTTTATTAGTTTCCGTCTTTCTCGTGGTCGGCATTCCCTGAGAATTGAAACATTTCAATAGAGGCCATGACGCCATCTCTTGATCAACAGAGTCCGTTGACTCAAGCAACCGGAGAGCCTTACAAGGTAATTAAACTAGTAAAAAATTGAATGATTCAATTTTCTGATCAACACAGGTTGCCAATATTACACTCTTTGATCCCAGTATGCTTCGATACCCTTGCCATATGAAAGGAGGTATGGGATTTAATACTACGGAAAAGACTAATTTTGTTGGTTTGAAAGAGAACAAGAAGATTAAGATCTGCATGATTGGAGCGGGTGTTTCTGGAATCATGATGGCTTACAAAATCCAAAAGGTGAAATCCATAGTAGACTTACTGTTTGGTAAATTTGTTGACAGCATCGTCCCTTCAAGAGTTTACAAAATGTCGACCTGGTGATCTACGAGAAGAATTCTGATATTGGCGGTACTTGGGTAAGCTCGTCTTTATGATAAGAGTTAAGTTGTCTATGGACAACCTCATAAGGGAAACCCAATTTGACAAAAATTGTCCTTAGCTAGTGAACCGATATCCAGGAGCGGCATGCGACATCCCGAGTCATGCTTGTCAGTCTACACGTAAATTGCTTATAACTAGAAGTGAAGACTTAGCTAACGCTAGCTCTAGACACATACTCATTTGCACTCAATGTAAATTCTTAGCAGAGAGGATTCGTTCCATCGGACGCTAACTTGCATTTTATAGCCAGACTGGCCTAGCTTTTTCTCACCATCAAAGGATATCTGGGCATATCTCAACCGCGTAGTTGACAAGTGGGGCCTGAGGAAGTAGGGGATTGTCTCAAATATCTGTTTCGAAATGATAGGCTAAAATCATTTTAGGTATATGCGTTTTTCTACCGAAGTTATAGGATGCGTCTGGCAGGAAGAGACTAGCACCTGGAAAGTCCAAATGCGGCGGAGTGATGACGGCAAGAATGTCACAGAATTTAACGAAGAATGTGATATTCTATTACACGCGACGGGCGTACTTAACAACTTCAAGTGGCCAAGTATTAAAGGGATTGAAAAGTTCAAAGGAAAGTTGATACATACTGCGAGATGGCCAGAGCAGTATCAAGAGCAAGAGTGGAGTAAAGAGAAAGTTGTAATCATCGGGTCTGGGGCATCGTCGATCCAGACTGTGCCCAATATGCAGGTAAGAAGGCATGACCGTGGAAATGCACAAGTCACTCCGACGCTGATCCTTCGCAGCCATACGTAAAACATATGGATATCTTCATCCGAACACCAGTTTGGTTTGTCGACATTGCTGGCAATGAAGGAAAGAACATAAGCTGTTAGTCCTTGCCATTCATTTCTCCAGTTCTTATTACCAATATGCCAATGACCGCACAGACATTTCCAGGCTGACACACAACAGACACTGATGAACAGAAGTCCAAATTCAGGTCTGATCCCAGTTCTCTAGTAGCTCACGCGAAATGGCTTGAGGACCAAGTCAATGGTGGCTGGGCAATGATGCTTAAAGGAACTCCTGAACAACTAGAAGCTCAGAAGAAGTACAGCGAACGGACGAGCGGAATCATCAAGAACGAGAGGTTGCTGAAGAATCTAATTCCAAAATGGAGCGTCGGGTGCCGGTAAGTTTGTTACTATCAGAGGCCTATCCAGAGCCAAGCACGAAGGACAGTATCTAACTAGCTTGAGGCAATAGGCGCATAACTCCAGGTGATCCGTATATGATTGCAATTCAGCAGCCTAATGTGGACGTACATTTTGAAGAGGTAGTTGAGATTACGGGACAGACCATCATTGGGAAAATGGGAACAGAAAGGACAATTGACACCATTGTTTGCGCCACCGGTGAGATTAACTCTTGAATGTGCGTATAAGTGCAACATACTAAATCAAACTAAATACGAAGGTTTTGATACGTCGTTTAGACCGGTGTTTCCAATTATCGGCAAAAACGGTGTCAATCTCTCTCAAAAATGGGTGGCAGCACCAGAAGGATACCTTGGCTTAGGGAAGTAATATTTGGGTCAGATTTTGTTGATATAGCTAATACTTATCCTATAGCTGTCCCTGAGATGCCAAATTTCTTCACCTTTGTAAGTCAAGTTCCCAGTCATGCTGGCGTGATTATGTTTCACGATCTAATTCCCCCTATTGTAGATCGGCCCTTCCTGTAAGTCACCACAACCGCAATACATCTGTTTATGGGCTATCAGTGAACTGATTAATATCCTAGGGCCTATTGGCAACGGCTCAGTAATGGGACCTCTAGAAGCCGTTGGTGATTATGTCATCCAATTTCTCCAGAAGATGCAGGTTTGTTACTTTCTGATCCGAAACGCACCATCCAAAAACTAATTATGTTCAACAGAACGAACTCATAATGTCTTTTGAGCCTCGGCAAGATATCACAGATTTGTTCAATGGTCGGTTTTGCAGGATCATATTTCACTTCTCGTTCCCAGAACAGACTAGCTGACACGATCTGACCTAGAACATGTTCAAGAATATATGAAAGGCACTGTATGGACAGATGATTGTCGCTCGTGGTGTAGGTATAATAGTGGATTTTATTAGTTTGTTGCTGACCTGCATATTAAGACAAGGATCCACAAACAAATCGTGTAAATGCCATCTGGTATGACCCACAATCTTCAATGATTCAACGCATCTAACCACACTCCCTCCTCAAAGGCCAGGAGCAAGCCTGCACTATATAGAAAGCATCCGTCAACCACGATATGAGGACTTCACAATCAAATACTCAAATGTTTGTCCCTTTCGCTCCATAAGTCTCTCCCTGGAACATATAAAGAGACTGACAAGAGGTGTGTCTACAGAAGAACCCTTGGACCTATCTCGGCAGAGGTTACTCGCTGGCAACGACAGTTCCAGACGGTGATAAGAGCCCATACATCTCTATCACTGCCATCGATGAGAACTGGTTGAGCGATTCAACTAGAGTGATGAGCGAGAAGACGAACGGAAAGGTTGAGATAGCCAGTGAGCACATATAGGGGGTTGTTAAAGCAGCACCGTATCATCCTAGATAACACAGGTCAATGAGATAATGAGAAATAAAGTTATGTACAATAACAACCCCCAGGAGATATACAGTATGCATAAGTGCATGATCTTGGAATGCAGACTGTTCTACGGGCAACAACAGTATAATATGATAAATAACGCAAGAGATAGTTTCTTCTAAAAGACAGAATTTTGCTACATTTATATTTCAATGCTAAATTGAGATAATTTTAATTAGATTGGGGGTAAACTGGTAATACAGTTAGTTTGAGATGAAACCAAAAATGGAGATGACAAAAATATTATTGAGATCTATAATCGAAATCATTTCTCAGTATACAAGTTCTACTATATTTCAAAACAGTAGCATTAAAATTAAGTGTTCCTTCCTGTTTTGAATCTATAGTCATCTCATTTATTGTAATATTATAAGTGAAGATATTTCTGTTCAGAGCTGGTGGCAGAAAAGTCCAGAAAGGGCCGTTAACTAGAGCAGCTGGCCCATCGAGATCATATGTATCCTTGGACTCTTAAGACTATTCGTCAAGACATGTTGTTATGCTCAGTCCTAGATTTATTAACAGATGCTCCCCCGCTCGATCCTCACACATTCTCCTCAGACCCTCTCGTTCCCACATGTATAATGCTGGCCTTTTCATCTTCTGCCCCTGGGGAGTCTGTCATTATGCCTGGTCCACCAGTGGCGACGTGATCCCCGAACAGCCCCCCAATCTCTTCCAGCGTTTTGCCTTTCGTTTCTGGTGCCCACCACCACAGGAGGAGTATCAGCGGAGGGGCAATAGCGATGAATATCATGAAGAACTTCCAACCAACTCGATTGAATGCAATCGTAGTGGCCCTAGAAAAAGTCTTTGAGAACGAGTTTATTAACAAGTGGAGAAAAGGGGGTGTAATTACGTTAGATATCCAACATCAGGAAAGTATAGTGCTGCAATAGCTACTGTGACGCCTTTGGCCCTGAGGTGCGTAGGCATCAGTTCTGACACGTAAATGAACTGCGTACAATCCCAGGTTAGGCCGTAAATTGCCTCGTAGAAGTAAAAGGCCCAGATCCCGGCTATGTTGGCCGATTTGTTGTCCGCGCCTTGAAACGATGCGATGATGGCTGCTTCAATGCAGAGAACTCCGACCTGTGCGATGGCGCCCCAGACCATTAATTTAACGCGACCGATTCGGTCGACAAAGAAGCCGCTGACGACAGCCATAGCGAAACCAACAAGATTGTATCCTCCTGCAAGGTATAATTGCTGAAGAGAGTTCATGCCAAGGGATTTGTAGAAAAATGGACCGAAGTTGTTGATGACAAGGACTCCAGTGGACTTGGGACAAAAAAGGTCAGCATGATACACTACTACTGTTCGGAGGTTCAGATATGTCTGACCTGGCCAAGGAATCCAACCAGCACACAAAGACATGAGCGGCGACGCCACTTCTTGTCGGCAAACATCTGCCAGTAGCTGACTGCCAGCTCCCGCTCTTCCTGTATCTGACGCTCCATTTGATTGATCTCAAATCTTACAAATTGGTCATCGGCGTCATGACTGTTGGTATGTATCTTTCTTACAACGGCTTCTGCTTCCTCCTGTCGTCCCATCATAATAAGCCATCGGGGTGATTCTGGAATGAAGGGGAGCAAAATGAGCACAATGATGCACAGGCCACAGATAATCACAAAGGGCATGCGCCACTGGATCTGTTGTCCTGGGATGAAGTAAAATCCAACTCCGGTCCAGTTGGCAACGTTGTAGCCGATTACATTGGACATACCCATAGTTGCGACCATCAGTCCCCTCCACTGCGGAGGGGAGATTTCCGATTGATAAAGCGGGGTCAGGGTCACGAACTGAGAGGCACCAAATCCCGTAAAGAAGCTACAAGGGTGCGAATTGCTACGTCAGCTCATGCCATTGTACTGTAGCATTCCTACAGGTGGATCGGGAGTACCACTCACCGCACAATGATAAACATTGTCATATTTACAGATCCGGCCAGCAATGCAGAGCAGATCAGTGACAGTGCTGCGTTGATGGCCATGGCCATACGTCGACCAAAGCGGTCCGCCGCCCAAGAGCCGAAGAAGACACCAATGGCTCCTCCAGCGTAAAAGGTGCCATTGGTAGCTCCTATGAGGGAGGTGGCATTGCTTCCGTCGAGCTTCATGTACGAGATGAAAGTCGGCTGAGCAAGCGTGGTTGCAATCATGGCGTTGATAGCACCTCCCGCCAACATGCCGGTTGAGATGCCGAGGATATACAGAACATTCCTGATGTTGGTCTTCGGTCGCAGGGCCGGGAGTCCATCATCTGAAGGGAGGCCGGCTTCTGACCCTCGGTGAGGAGACATCGTGGGTGAGGGTGCCTCTCCGGATGCCAGTTGAAGGTCTTCTGGTCCTTTTATCTTTTGTTTCCAAGGAATCTAAAGTTCTAGAGTAAGCGAGTATTGTATATCGTAGTTGACGGGCGAAGCCGAAATCCGGGGTAAAAGCAACCAAGAGCTCTCTGCATCTTCAGCTGCTGAAGAACGGAACAACTTTATAGGTTACACATCTAGACTGCATTCACACAGTCCGCCCTTGCGCCTTGTCTGCCTTAGAGTATTGTGGGGAGACAAGCTTGCGCCGTGAGGTTGGCCTGGGCGAGAGCCATGGAGTGCGCGAGCATGGCGATGAATCAACAAAAGAGGAGTCACCTCACATTGCACGCTTTACCAAGCAGCACCAAGCAGGAACAAGCCGCAGTTCATAGCGTCGCCGTGGTTTCAAAGCGTGTTAGCGTAGTGGGCGTGGGCTGGAGGCTCTGGGGAAAGGAAAGGAGAGGAGAGGAGAGGTTGCCGCTCTAGCACCCAGGCCCCCCGAGGAGTTTGGACCTGAGTCCTGACAGGGAGACTCTGGAGTCAAGAACCCTGCCATGCTACGCGAGCTTACCAAGCACCATCTCGAGTCCAAAGTCCCAGCTAGCCCCGGACTTCGGCCAGGCACCGGCACGGCGGTAGGAGGGTTCGGTTGATGCTGACTGTATTGCTGCACGACTAGTTACCGGCAGACGTGAGCGGAGGTACCGGTACCTGCACACTGAGTATGATAGACGTGGCAGAGCAGGTACAAGGTACGGCACGGTGTCGTCGACCCCGCACTCCCCCCCAGATCCAGCATCCAGATCTCTGGGGCGAAGAAGCGGGGGGCTGCTGGGGGGTGGGGATTGCCCACCTACAGAACAGATGGCCTGGGGAGTGCTGCGAGGAGCGGGTCCAGGCACATGCATGCCAACATCGCACATCACGCATCACGCATTCACGCATTCACGCATTCGCACATTCGCACATTCACACATTCACACATTCACACTCATACGCCGGATTAGCAACAGCAACAGCAACAAGAGCAAATCACTCTTTCAATTGTCCTGCTCGCAATCCTCATGGCCCCGAGAACACCCAAGACTCGGGCTGCAGTAGCGGGAAAGACCCGGCCAGAGGCAGAGAGGCGGCGCAAGAACGTTCAGTCCGACGCGACGCGAGAAGAGCAAAAGTATGTCTCCTTTCCCACCCCGTGCAGTGTAGCAGAAGAATGCTTTTCTCACCATGCTCCTGGAATCCTTAGACGCGCGAGGAATAGATTGGCCCAGAAGGCAATCCGCGAACGAACGACAGCACACATTCGGCACCTTGAACACCAGCTGGCGGTAGCTCAGCGCTCGAAAGATGCAGATTATGGTCAGGAGCTGCTGGAGGAGAATGCGAAACTCAGAGGTGGCCTGCGCGAAACCCGGAAGAAGCTGTTCAGCATTGCTGAGACGGTGACATCCCTGGCAGATAATCTTGGGCCGCTTCTTCATCTGGACACTAATGGTAGGTCCCCCAATATACATGCTGGTAATATGATGACACCGCACTGCTGCTGCTGCTGCTGCTACTGCTACTTGCTCACCACATAATCATAGCTCTAACGGCTGAACTTGACGTGCTGGTTGCACCGCAGAACTCTGGCAGTCCGGAGACAAGAAGTCCAAGCTGCGATAACTCAGTCGTCGCTGTAGAAGCTGCCACTTCGATTTCCACCATCGAATTCCCAGGAAGTCCTGTTGATGTTAATGAAGTCAGAGGAGAGCTCACAATCTCAATGGGAGATGACGGACCCCCTCACGATCACGAGTCTGCCCCTGTCTGGACAGATTCCATTATAGATACAAATGCTCTCTCGAGTGGATATAATGCTCTTGGATCTTTCGAGTGCCGCCAAACCCAGGCTCTTTTCCCCAGCTCCGGTCCATTGGCATCCATAGGCGGCACATCGGGCGTTGCCGGAGAGCCCACTGACATTCCTGAGAATGAACTTGACTTAACAAGCAACTTTTTGAACCTCAATAACCCGTCGTGGCCGAATTTTGAGTCATTTCCATATAGTTATCCCCAGGGTCCTCTGCGTCGCTATTCTCACTCTCAGTTTTCCGACCATCTGGATTTCATTCTCAAGCTCTTACGGCAGAATGGATACACGGAAAGGCACGGCAGGTGAGATTCGCCATTGATGGTTTTTGTTTCTTGTAATAACGAAGTTGCTTATTTTGTGGTTCTAATAGCTCTCCTCCAACAGTAGTTGTGTCAATACTTCGGGAGTTTGTAGAGCAATCTTGGCCTGCCATGGGACCATGGTTCGCAATCACAGATGCCTATGACATCATCAAAAACATTTTCTGGTGGAGGTTGGCTAAATCGAGTCAAGCCTTAAGAACAATCCAGGCAAGCTACATACCTACATGGATTCAACAAACGCTTCAATATCCCAGCATTATCGACTGGATCCCCTATCCACGCATTCGGGATCGCCTTATTCTCAACCTTGAGGCCTACGACATCGACCAGGTAATATGTGACATGACAGAAGCCTATATAATAGAGCGCATCAATCCTTTAGGCAACACCCCTCAATCTTGCAGCCTGCTTGACCTAGTGCAGTGGTCGCTACATGCCGCTATGGATTTCTTCAACTCGAATCCCCTCTCTGGCACGTCCAGCATCACTCGCGATGCTTGGTGTAAAAAGCTGATTGTAGATCGCGCAACTGCGAATTTTTACAGCCAGTTGCCAAAACCCTTTCACATACCAGGATTCAAGATCCATCCGAACTTCTTCGAGAGATATCCTAGTTTATATGACCCCAGTGCTGTGGCGGAAAACACGGCAAATATTGCCACAAGTTCATTGCGATTGCAGCGGGCTATTCCGCTGAGTCAGAAGATAGCGGATTCGTATATTAAAGTACTTATTCAGGCGAAAGGCGTCACAGAGCTGTAAGCAGTTTACAAGAGAGTAGATACGTTGAAAATACTGCGTACCATTTATGATAGTTATGCTTCTATTAGAGTGTATTTAGTCTTCATCTCATGGATTTTGCCGTAGCAGAGCACCTATTCTTGGATTTGTTTCGGAATTCATGTCTTGCATTAAATTTATTAAATCTTGAACACTTGATGACTTAACTAGACAGTCTAAGCATCCTAGATGGCACAGTATGACTATTTTATAAGTTCTTTGGGTTTGATTTGGAATAGCACCACGCCATAACGAGTAATAGGATGGATTTAAGGTTTTTAATGGTTTTGCGGTACATTGCCGTGATAGATTGGAGAGAAAGATCTTTGCAGCTAGGAAATTGGGATAACGACTCTACTAATTCTCGTCATATTTATAGGTGGGTTCACCTAATACACAGGCACCATCTATACGTATCCACTACAGAGAATGTTTATAGTCGAATAATAATGACTAATTTCCCAAATTCTCTTTCTTCGGCGTAACAAGAATTTTAATATGATCGTCCTTCCTCTCTATGAGTTCCACTAACCCTTTTTCTACTACATCCTCGAGCAGGATCCGGCTTGTAACCATCTTCTCTATCCCATAAAATTTCCCTGTTTGTTCCAAATGAGCTTTATGAACTCCTTCAATTTCCCATTTTGAAAGAATATAACTTGATATGAGAGACAGGATTGACATACCTGCGCTGAAGGCCTCGACAGTCTCACTAAAATCCTCGTCCGTGTAGGAGAATGATCCTTTCATAGTAAGTTCTTTAAATAGCACAACACCTTGTGGAACAACGCACTGAGCTATCATTAGCCATCTAAGTCCCGAAACAGCTAACTTCTGATAGATTGGGAGGAAAGTCAAGATACCAGTCAACTCACAGGTTTCTCCCATCCTGCCACATTTACATATACACCTCTCCAACCTAGCGCATCCATCGCAGCATCTAAACCCTTCTGTATTCCAGCGCAATCGAACACAACATCTATACCTCTTCCCGCAGTCAACTGCCTACACCTCTCCCCAATATTCTCCGTCACTGGATCGATCACCGCATCAGCAAATTCTTTAGTCTGTTCCCTTCTCTTTAATGTCGGCTCAGACACATACACCGCTCTCGCCCCGCGATTTCTCAGCACGAAAATAACAGCCAGCCCAATCGGTCCGCCACCAATGATAAGGACACTCTTCTCATGAAAGTCTCCAAAGCCAGATGTTTTCACTGAATGACACGCTACGGTCAAAGGTTCGATCAGTGGCGCATAGGAAAGCGGCACGGAATCTGGGAGCACATAGCACATTTTCGCATTCACAGCAACGGTCTCAGAAAGCCCACCTCCGCCGCCTCCAGACAACCCAAGAAATCCCCATCGCGTGCAGCCGTTGTTGCAGGCAGCTGTGCAACGTGAACAAGTATTGCAGTACAATCTTGGATCAACCATAACAGCTTGCCCTATCTTTAGCTTTGGCTCTGAACTGTCGTCCCGAGCCTCTTGAACTACACGTCCGCAGAACTCGTGGCCCATTGTGACGGGGAGCACATCTTGGGTCAATGGATGGGGCTTCCCGGACTTGGGGATGACTGAAGGGCCTGGAGCAGATACGTTTAATTTAGGAGGAGAGAGAAAAGAGATGGTACGCACCTGTGAGATATTCATGAATATCAGATCCGCAGAGTCCACACCAGTCAATGGAGATCAAGACTTGGTTGTCGGTGGGCACTGGTGTGGGGATCTGTGAGATACGGATGTCACGTTGGCCGTAGAACTGTGCTGCTCTCATATTTGTTTGCAGATGCAGTAGTGCTGTAAGACGGAATCGCGCCAGAAGTCAATTGATGGAGGAAGGCACAGAAAGCTTTAACTTTAAAGTGATTTTAAAGTTTACGGGGTCGAAGACGGAGGTGTTCTGGTGATGCACTTGTGTAGATTTAGGATAACGGTGACGCATACTCGTCTGACCGATAGATTCCGAGGTGTTATGCAGCTTGTTCTTAGAGCTCTTGATGCTAGTGCCTTGAGACATGAGACATGACACATGCTTTCCTGACAACGGGTAAATAACACTCCATGACAAGTGATAAAGGTTCAATCAGAATCGATAAGCACAAATCCGAGTACGTAGAGAGAATGAATACTCGGTATAGCGATGGTTGCGGTTATGAACCGAAAATGCCTTGATATTCATCACAGCGTTAAATATAATTTCTGCAGTGTCAACAAACATATAGAGTCAGTCCTCTGTATGGTACTATCAACCAGGTCTTATTAAGGGATTTCTAGTACTCCCGGGTCGTGCTCCAGGGTCTACCCAATTTAAATATCAGGAATATGATAGTCTTCAGATATAAACTTCCTAAGTGCATCATGCCTACATGCCTTCTCTGTTACGGACACTAAACGTCATTTAATGTATAGACAAATATTCATGTACATAGGTTCACTCAAATCGTCCACTCCACATCTGCATTCCGCATATATGGCGCAAGTCTCGTAATATCGTGTAATACTTCCGCCTCGACGCGTCCATTCCCAAGATACGCCCACATATTCTCATTAAAATACCGAAAATGGTAATGTTCATACTTAACCTCTTTCATTGTCTTCATGTAATGGAGGGCCTACACAGATTAGTATCCCTGCTTCGTTATTTCTATTTCAGTTCAGAGAATGTCTTACTGAGCCACCCCAGATCCACAGCTTGCCTCCAACAATGTTGTTCTTGTACCAGCTAATTCGACAGTAACATTAGACCGCCGTTTTTAAAGTTGTAATTCTTCAACTAACCTCTTACAATCTGCACTCCATACAGACTGCTTATGCCATTCATCTATATGCTTATTCAATTGAACAGTAGGCTCTTGTTTTACCTCAAAAGCACGTATATTTTCGTTTTGTATTCTTGCCACACATTTGAGGATATATTCTATTTGGACCTCATGCTACATTGTTGTTAGCTATGTGAACGTGGTTCTAGCAACGGAATTTCACGCTCACCGAAGGCAATGCAGTGCCTGCTGCCCAATTGCCTTTGATCGTGTCAGCAAATTTAGCATTTAAGTGCCTGGAATGGAAAAGTCTCACCTCTGACGCCGTTGACGACAAAATAGTTAGGGAATTTAGGGACAGTGACAGCAAGGTATACATTAGGTTCGGGGTCAAATTCCGCTGCCATGCTAACATTATCGATGCCACGAAGTTCACTGCAGGGTACGCATAGTCAGCACATTATCACTAAACCAAGAAAAATTCACCTACAAAGGAGGTGCGAAGGCAAGATTAAAACCAGTCGCACAGATCAAGATATCAACTCTGTGGACGGTTCCATCCTCATCCACAACGCCTTCCGGTGCAACTTTAACGATTTCCTTGTGTATCGTTGTAACGTCTAACAATGTTAATTTATTCCGCTCTTCGGTTGCAACGGTAGCGTCAACTTACTAGGTTGCACCAGAGCCTCCAAATAACCATCCCCAGGAGTAATTCGTCGACCTGTTTGAAGTTAACCATATATTCCTTCCGGAATATGAGAGAATACTCACAACCAGGTGGCCATGATGGGATGAGTTTCTTTTTGAGTTCGTCATGTCCGGGCCCAATTCTCTTCAGCATCTCAGCATACATGCTCTCCTTCGCTGATTTTGATGTTTCTGAGTCTTTAATGAACATCTCAAATAAATCATTCACTGCTGATTCGAGCTTTTGCCTGTATTCAAGATGGTATTTAGGGTTATCGCGAAATATTTTTTTCTCCTCCTCTGTGTAGTAATACTGGGCATTAGGGGTTTCATTTGATCCAGCTTGATTGGAGCTATCCCTCAACTGATTCTGGGCGTTTTCCTTCTGTGTCTTAAGTACATTGCCACCAACAGGGGGGGATATCCTGACAAAATCAGCTACTGGAGGCAATCAAAATTGGAGGAAACCTTCAGCCCAGCCTAGGAACGTACCAAGTAACTGATCTCATGAAAGACGTCAGGTGCTTTGCTTCTACAGACGTTATTGTCAGTATCCTTTATTGAAAGTTTCGGAGATAACATTGTACTCTTTTGCACTTGCGGGACAATCTGAATAGCTGACGATCCAGTACCAACGACGGCGACGGTCTTGTCCTCCCAATTGATATCTAGAAGATAAGTTAATAATGTATCCCGAAACTGGAAATAATATCCCTACCAGTATCCCAATTGGCACTATGAACCAGCGTACCCTTAAAATCGTGGAGCCCAGGAATATTTGGCCCTGCGTCATACTTCAGATCCTAATCAGTATAGTGATAGTTAAAGTTACTCACATTTCCAGCTATTCAAGAACCCAGTCCCGTTGACCAGTACATTACACCAGTCCTTAATGATCTGGCCGTTGCTTTCTACTTCAACCTCGTCTGTTTACAAGAAGTTATATTTTAGCATAGAAATACTACCCGTGTTTTGAGAGAGATACTCACAACTGCCCTTTTCTTCAATCCATACAGCCTTTTTTACTTGTGAATTCAACTTTATAAATGGCATAAGATCGTACTTGACTGCGAAATCCTCAAAGTATTTCCTGATCTCCGGCGCGTAAGCATAAAAGCTGGACCAGTTCGGATTGGGCTCAAAGGCGTAGGTGTACGCATGGGCTGGACTTAATGATTATAATTAGTACGAGAAGACGTATCGTAGAACTTGGAACACTCACACGTCACAGGCACAGCCAGGATACCGATTCTCATACCTAGGCTAGTCAGTCAATCGTAAATCAGTCACGTGTCATGGGCTCTAACCATGTTCCACCGACGTTAGGGTTCCTATAGCTATATTAGTAGTGAATCATTTACCGCTGATTGCAATTCCTTACTTCTCGTAGCATATAAGTTCATAGCTAGTAAACAGCTTCTTCATCTTGTACGCCATCAATAGCCCTGCCGCGCCTGCTCCAACATGAATCACACGCAACCTCACGGGTTGTGAATGCCATTGCGGCAAGACAGTGTAACTTGATTCTTCTGTAGGTTTAGTCCCACTAGTTCCATTTCCATGGTCGCCCATTTTAATAAAATTTGTTAAAATTGTGTTACTCTAGATTCGCAATAGCAACCTTATCCTAATGTGCATGTTTACAATTGCATTGTAATACTGATATATATTCATTTAACTTACTAATCATGTGATTCAAAACTATCAAAATCGAGCGACAATATATGACTCAGAAAATAATGACATGTTGTTACTTTGTAAGAAGCTTCTTGTGTAAATATTTGTTGCTCTAAAAACTATTGCTTCGGACTGATGGCTAGACTAGATCCGAGGCTATGGTCGATAATAACCAAAGACCCTCGGGACGTAGCACATATCTGATAACTCCTTATCGTATCAATAAATTCTAGAATCCAACTACGGATTAGTCGTGCTAAACTGATGTAGTTATGAATTGGTGTTGAATCTTTGAAAGATGAATCATCAAAAGGTGACTGATAGACTTGTGTAGCCCACGCTTTAAATATTCTCCACACAGAAACTGAGATAAAGCAACTAGGGTTAACCGGCGTTTTTAAAACAACAAATATTTAAACGTTAGAACACAGTCATTTATTCAATATTCTTAGACTATAATTAAAATGGTATGTGAAAAGCAATGTTACCATTTAGGTTTCTAATTAAATAATTGTCCCAGGGAAAATCCATGAAGAGAACTGGTCCTTTAGCTCCGGGAATTGCATTCATCACTGGAGGAGCACGAGGATTAGGAAATGCCATTGCTGTTTCTTTTGCAAAAGAGGGCTCTAAGGGCATTGTAATCGTCGACATTCAAGATAAAGAGACAATGAATGCAGGCAGAAAGAATATAGAAGATTATGGCACTAAGGCAAGCATTCAGTGTCCTTTGTTAACTATAAATTATACAAAGATAGATATCTAATTGGGAACTTGTTTATAGTGCCTCGCTATCCATGCAGATGTAACCAAAGAGGAGGATGTCCAGAGAGCAGTCGCTGAAGCTGTTGCTGAGTTCGGAAGAATCGACTATGCAGCGTATGAGTACCTTCGAAAATAAATTTAGTCTATGATAGAAATTAATGCTTGCTAGTAACTTTGCTGGTGTTATTGGCTCAAGCAAATGCATTTGGGAGCTGACAAAGGAAGAATTCGAACAAGGAATGGCTGTCAACTCTACAGGTGTTCTTCTCAGTACAAAATATGAGCTCCAACAGATGATGAAGCAAGATTCTATTGATGTGTATGAACAGTTTAGCTGAGTTTCTTTCCTTTTCTTTATGTATCAATAACTGACTATTCTTTGTCAGATCGTAGTGAGCCAGGGCGTTTCATTCAAACCGGATCTATAATAAATTGCGCATCTGTAAATTCTCTTCAGTCCATGGCCGGGACAGCGACATACACAGCTTCTAAACATGCTGTTGTTGGTATCACTAAAGGGGTTCGTTCACTTTTCTGTTATATTTCTTTGTTTATATAATTCTAAGCACATTGTGTGCTAATTTCTATAATATATGAAGGCCGCATTGGAAGCCCGGAAATATGGAATCAGAGTTAATGCAGTCTCTCCTGGATTCCTTCTTACAGATATGGTGAAGGGAGCTGTAGAGTCTGAAGGGAAAGATGTTGGTACACATTTAGGGACTTCAATATGGAAACAGTTCGAGGCGAGGCAAGGTCGAAGTGCAGTGTTTGAGGAGATCGGAGATGTTGTAGTACTAGTATCGACGCCAAAGATGAGTCTTGTTAATGGCCATAACATTATGGTCGATGGGTAAGTGCTGTTCATCTTCTAGAAAGGAATATCCACTGAAGTGTTTAATACAGTGGATTTACAATAAATGAAAGCAATATTTAAGATTGGAATTCTATTTACTTAAAGAGTAAATAAATAATTAGATTTTTATACAACAAAAGTCAATTACATCCAGAAACAAGTACTTGTTTAAAAGGTATATAAGTTAGGTTAGTAAAAGCAAGTTATTTTTGTTAATAGTATTATTATAATCGTTACTCTTATAAATTATGATTACTAGTCTAAATCATAAAATAATTCCAAAATTAATTATTTCACTTTAAGTTAGTTTAATCCTTAACAAAAAGTTCAATTCTAAGTTAAACCCTTTTAATTATATATATCCAACTATTGTTTCAACTATAAATTTATAGCTAAAGACTTTACTATTTGTATAAATCACTGCATCAACTATAATCCTAGACTACTTCTCTTCAAATTGTAGTCCTAACAGAAGTTCCAGCTTGCTCATCTTCTCTCTTTGGCACTCTAACAACTATTTTCTAGGCTATGTCAGTCTAGACGGCTGTTTTTATCATGAAAGTTAGGTTGACAGTTAATATTATCATTTGTACTGCAAGACGAAGGTACTTACAGTGGCGGCTTGCATCCGTGGATAACTTAGCTTTGGTGGCATCTGCAAAATTCAAGTCCGCAATGATGAGCTCCTCTGAAGGAGTCTTTGCAGCACTAAGAACACGGCCGTCTAGCCTAATAATCGCAGAGCTACCGCTAATCCATTGGCCCATGATGGCGCTGCCATTAGTTTTCATCAAGTTGATACCAGGTTCAGTGAGCACAGCTGTGGCGTGCAGGACGAAGGCTTGGGATTCGGTGGCATAGGTCTGCGATAGGCTGAGGGCTCTTAAAGTGAAGCCTTCAGAAATGAGTTATGGAGATTAATGAAATGAAAGTAATTGATATACCTTCTGCAGACATGGATCAGAAACCAGGCGACCCTTCCATAAATGGGCCAAGTGGTGGCCATCCGGTAATGTGAATCTGCTCATGCTGGGAGAAAGTATAGTACTTTAGAGGGGGCTGGATATGTTCCTAGCACGATAGGCAGCTTACTTTGTTTACATTAAGCTCGACTAATAAAAGCAAAATTAATGTTGACAATCACTATATTATGATTTATAAAAACAATTACGTTATATAATGTTAGTTTAATTTTTATATTTTAATAGATGTCTTTTTNACCTTTTTTTAGCTCTTAAATAAAGACCACGACTAATTGTATCTAGGTAAATTGTCAAATGTTAACTTAGGTGATATAAGTACAAAGATTAACTTAGAAAAANGCTCGAATTACAAAATTTATGTTATAATTGTTATATAATTTATGAAAAAGAGTAATATTTAAAAACTATAATAGATTTAATTATAGAACACGATATTTTGTTATAAAACCACACCCTTTTCACCCGTCGATCATAAAATCAAGAGGTTGGGTAGGTCTGAAGATTTGTATGTTCTATCCTTATCCGATCACACTCTTTAATTATTTCTTGAGGTTTCTCTGGCCGTAAGATCGAGTTGCATAATCACCGGCATGCACGATGAGGTCGGCTGGATTGTAATCGAATCTGCCACTGAGGTAACTGTCGAGGATCCGCATCGTTCCATCAGCATAGCGCTTCTGGGCATCCAACGAGCTACCAGACATATGAGGGACCATTGCATTGCCTCCTCCTAAAGGATTGTATGCGTTGCGGAGGACATGGTCACGTGGAGCGGGCTGAGGAAACCAGACGTCTCCACCGTAACCCCGCAGGTGCCCGCTTTTGAGAGCGGCTGCGATATCTTCCTCGACGACGATAGCACCACGAGCAGTATTGACAATCCAAGATCCTGGAAGCGAAAACTCGCATGATTAGCTGATGATAATGGAGTATACACTCATTGGGGATCCAATGGATCCGAAGTGCCAATCTTACCTTTCTTCATTTTCGCAAGCAAATCTTTGTTGAATAGACCGTGAGTCTTCTCGTGGAGAGGACAGTTGATGGTAACAATGTCACACTGGGCAACCATCTCTTCTAGGTTCTCAACTCTGCGGCAGCCAATCTCTGCCTCATTCTCAGCACTAAGAGGCTGGTAGTCGTAGTATAATAATTCCTTGCAGCCGAATGGCTTCAGACGTCTCAGGACACGCTCCCCAATCCGTCCAGCGCCGACGGTTCCAACGACCTTCCCTTCCAGATCAAACTCATTTCTCGCAACCGCGGCCACATCCCAGTCGCCTCGTTGAATCTGCTCATGGGCCGGGATCATGTTACGGACCAGCGCAAGAATTGTCATTACGACATGCTCGGCCACGGACACGACATTGGAACCTGTCACCTCAGCCACAGTAATACCACCATTGGTTTTGTTGGCTACGTTGAGGTCAATGTGGTCAGATCCAACACCGGCGGTGACAGCTAACTTGAGCTTCTTGGCCTTCTTCAAACGCCCGGCATCTAGATATACTGGATGAAAGCTGGCGCATGAAAAGAGGTAGTTAGTATAACTCTTTTGCATTTCTTGTGAGGAGACACGTAGNTAGAATGGTTTTACGGTTCAATGGTTCAATAGATTAATCCATCCACACTGTAGATGAATTAAGAGGATGACATGATGTCATAGCGGGACTCACGGGGTGGTGATGAGAATTTCAGCATCGGGCAGCTCTCGTTCGAATTTGGAATTCGGCCCTTCCTTATCAGATGTGGTTATGAGTGTGTGGCCCTGATCTTCAAGCCACTTGCGGAGACCAAGTTCATTTTCAGCAGTTCCAAGGAGGCCTGGCTCCTGTGCAGCATGCGCGCCACCCTACCAACTGGTCAGTCTGGAGTTTGGATCAATAAGCTCTTATATCCCCCCCAATTCCACACTGACGCCGGGATACGCAATCTTGGGACGTATATTTAAGGAGCTTTAAAGAGAAAGTTATATCATACATCATAGAGAACCGCTAGGACTTTAGCATTTCGGCTGGCTGATGACATGATTGTTCTGATCAAACCAGGAGAATTTATTAGCGACCATCGATATGAAACGGATGCAGCAGGCACTCGTTTGCACAATCTCAATGAGGCTCGAGCTGAAAGAGCGCTTTTTGAGGTGGCAAAGCCAAGTACCATTGTGAAGGCCTGCAGCGAGAAAAAGGCTCACTCTGATCTCGGTATTCGCGAGTAATAGTTGACGCAGACCAATTCTTGGAGAAGAGAACTTTGCAAAGCTCAGGAGATGGAGAAGAAAGACGAGATCGAGTCAAGGAATTCAATTGAACCTGAATGTGAAATATTGCTGCTGAAGAGCCGTTAAAATAGCACAAGGCGGCCGTCACAGGATGGGGATGAATAGAGCCATCAACAGTGCCATAGGCCGAATACGCCGAGAAATGCGGATGAGCATAAAGGATGCCGAGTTATCTCCTCTGAGAAGCTGCAAGCATGAAGAGAATACCTTCATGTTAAGATCCCGGACAGCGTCACGAAGTATGATGGTATACCACCAAATGGCTGAGCCAAATCCGCATATGACCACTCGCCGCCTACGCCGATCTGCTCGGCCGCCATCAAATCCCGACGACCCTTGGCTGTGCGGCACAACCAGCCAATCGTTGCGGCGATGTGCTTGTAGTGCGTGCCGCCCATCCAGTAACATCAGTAACATCAGTAGCATCAGTAACTACAGGCGTTACAGGCGTTACAGGCGTTACAGTCACCGCAGTTATAGTGATCTCAGCAGTGGTAACCGCTATAGTTACAGCAAGTTGAGGTATCCAGCACGCTATAGCGAAAATGGTTACAGGATTATTCCATCCATAATCAGATTATCGCCTCATGTTAACGTGCTCTCTCAACCAGACTTCCATTTACGCCTATTGTAGTATATTATAGATATATTGCAACTTAAACATAGCGGAATACTAATAGTGCGCTACGGTTGCTATTATTATAGCGTTCTATACGTGTAAGCTGTAACGGCCATAGCTGAAGTAGTTATAATAACTTTGGTACTTTGGTAACATGATAGCTCCCACAATTACTCCGCACCGGCATTTGCATGCCCATTTAACCCATGTCCGAAGGCTTGAAAATAACTGCCATGTGCTTATGCTGCATACCCCGAATATGTTTGTCATAGAATTTGCCGGTTAATTATCCCTCCTCAGACACACGTCAGTGGTCATTTAGTGGGACCAAGATTTCGGGGATGATATCTTCTCTTAGAGCTATGCTTTCCTCGCATCTCTTGTGCATCTGTAAACACATAAGAAAGCACCCCTTCTCATAACGAATCTTGTCATCGTCCAAGGGAGGCGCCTCGGCTTGTTTTGTTTGAAACTAGATCAGTTTGGACTCTATCTATCACAACCAATTTTCTATTTAATCGGTGACATGATTTCGGACGACATGTTAAGCCGCAAGTTTGGAAAGGAAGTCACGAATTATTTCGCTGGTAGCTACGCCGTCTTACACTTTAATGGATTATTCGTAATCATGTGGGAGTATCTGACAGCCTGGGCGATTGATAGAGCTCCCATTGAATAGAGTTGGCTTTCTCCGTACAGATCATGCCTTTCTCAATTCCGCCGTACAGCATCCTTCAACCTCTTTTCTTCTGTTTAGCAACCTTGCTCCACTCACAGAGAACCCGTCGAAGCTTGCTTTTGTCTCCTACAAAGACATTGAGCCTCTTATAGGAAATGATCCGTTCAGAAAAAGCGAAGAGATGTTGATTGCCGAGTATAACTCGACTATTACAAGACCACTGCTTGTTTTACTTGGATTAGACGAGAGAGTGAAAGACTCCTTTACCTATAAAAATCATAATGGGGCACCATATTTTGCATTGGATGTCACACCTATCGGTACGATTCGAGAGCAAGCAAAAAGTGTAATATCAGCGGTAGAATCAAGAGGACTACAATTCTTTCATGGTCGTTCACATATGAAATTTTTCAAGGAAGAAGGTACGATAAAATGAAACTCTCAGACACTTGTGAAAAATTATGATTTATATTGCAAATTCCTTTTCACGCTTGTCGGTTATGGCCATCGCGTTAACGTATGCAGCTGCAATATTCTCAATGGGGCGTGCCTTCATTGACTGGAATGTTCGAAATCCATATTGCGCTCAGTGCGGACAATCAACAGTCTCGGTGCATGCAGGTGGAAAACGAGCCTGTCCACCTACTGACATGGCTACAGTCAAATCAAGCCAAGGTTCCCCTAGTGTGAAGAGGTTGTCGTGTGCGACGCGAAACAGCGTATCTAATATATCATTTTGTCGTACGGATCCTTCCATTATTGTAGCTGTCATATCCAGCGACGGTAAAAGAACATTACTTGGCCATAATAGTCGCTGGCGGCCACACTGGTATAGCACATTAGCAGGCTTTTGTGAGCCTGATGAATCTGCTGAAGAAGCGACTCGGCGGGAGGTTTGGGAGGAAACAGGAGTTCGAATTGGTCGAGTGGTAGTCCAAAGCACTCAACCGTGGCCATATCCATCTAGTTTAATGATTGGCACCATTGCTCAAGCTTTACCGGAACATGAGGAAATATCGTTAGATAATGATGCAGAGCTGGCGGATGCGAGGTGGTTTGATTTACAAGAAGTGTCGGAATCGCTGGACTCGTGGACAGTCCCTATGTTCGAGCCTCCACCTCCAAACTATATAGACGGAAAGCTGATGCTTCCTCCGAGCACGGCTGTAGCTAATCAACTACTGAGAGCTATTGTTGGTTGATACTTATCCTAGAAGTGTAAAGCTGGTAAAGAATGATAATTGTGAGGGTTTGTGTAGTCTTTGAATATTTGTTTTTATCCTTATATATAATTATACAATTACTTTTGTGCTATCCCCTCGTCTGGTGGAAATGGAGTCACTTATGCAAACTTATGCAAATTATACTTTTATAACAAGTTTTCTTTGATTTTAATAACTTAATTAGATAATATCCTGTTAAGCATAAAACTTTAATTAGCGAACTTTAATATAATTTACAATGAAATTATAAGTATATACACTAAAGCACTCACGGTCCGCCCCGCGTCCCCGTTCTACCCTTACCTTTTCCACCGCTGTCCACGCTCCAACAACAGCCGCTTCTTCCTCCGACAAACATCCCCTTACCTGAACAATCTCCGCGCCATCCACCCTGATCGTGCATCTGTACCGCTTTTCCGTCCTCCAGTCGTCAATATCTTGCTGTATATTATATTCCACCGCTCGCCCTCTAGTGAATTTGTCAAGAATCGTCCGTGGGTGCGAAATATCCACTTCTCCCGCAACAACACGATTCAAATACGGTATCAGGCCGATACGCGTGATAAACCGGTGACATTCTTCCAGACTCCCCGCTGAGTCAACGAAAATCGCCCCAATAAGGCTCTCAATCATATCACTGAAAAATTTATCCGGATTCAATCGCGTAAGCTGCATCTACGGGTATGTTTCGCCTTCGCGCAGAAGGTGCTTGATTTCCTCATGAAGTGAAGTGTAGCGCTCTAGGCAAGCGCCTCGGGCTTTGGTAATTTCTGCATTGGAGTGGCGCATCAGCTTCCACAAGTACGTTTGCCGCAAGGTGGTGTGCTTGGAGAATCTGCCGCCCGGCTGCTCGATGATGGTGACTACTTCTTCGTCTTGGCCGAAGTCTAGACTAAGAAAGCCGAGGAAATGAGCGTTGACTAGTACGGACTTGATTACTGTCATTTTGCCTTGGGATAGTTCGGTGTCCGTCTGTTGATCGGCTAGGATTGATAAAACGAGCATGTCCAGGACGGCGTCGCCGAGAAATTCGAGACGCTGATAGGACTGGATTTTGATATCGCAGTCGCAGGAAGGATGGGTAAGGGCTTCAACAAGTAAAGCCTTACTCTAGAAACATCGGCCAATTATAAACTCAGCTTGTAGGACTGCTGCGGAATTCTGCACCGCTGCGGTGTACGACGGAAACCGAGGAGGCGAGATGCTGATTTCAGGGAGGAATGTACATATGCATTCCCTAGCTGCAATCAAGCCGCCATCAATGTATGCGGCACCAATCAGCGCCTCCACGACATCAGCTATGACTTTGGCTGAAATGTTTCTTTTCGCAGTAAAGCCAGGCCGAATCTCTGATATAAGCCAAGGCCACCACCTTCTGCTTTTAAAGGCCTCCGTCATAATGTACTCATCCAACCCTTTGCTCAAAGCGGCCTTTGCAAGCCGTTGGTTCGAGATTATACGGTTTTTCTTCTGAGACAAATATCCCTCATGCCAATTTCCGTTATCACAGAATAACTGGTGCGAGACCGTGAACTTTAGCACCGTGTCGCCAAAGAATTCGTACCGCTGGTAATTCGTGATCCAGCCGGCGGAAGGGGCGCTGATCGCGGTGACAATGTGGCTTAAGTCCTTGATGGAAACATCTAGGAGGACTGTCTTGCGCACTGTGTCCGCGACAATGAAGGCCTCAAGGTGCTGCAGAATAGCTGGGGTGAACAGGCTGAATCTTGCGTATTCAAAGGGCAGTCGGTCGATTGTGCAGTCTTCTATTGGAAAACTTTGGACCTTGAATGAGCTGTCTCGGTCCGGCTGGGGCCGGATTTTCTTTGCTAGTGTCTTCCGGGCTAGGAAATGTCTGCGCTTAGGCAATGGAATGCACTCAATTTCTACTTTGCCGTCGTGATCCGCATCTAGATCATGCCATCGGTGAAAGAGATGAGGGGCGTAGTGAAGTAACGGTGCCCTTATGAACCTACAGGCAGTGTCTTTGGCGCGATACCGCTCAAGAGCTGGAACTCTACCACTATTTGCTTCATACCAAGTAATAAGCTGGCTCTTCTCCTCGTGCGGGCTGAAGAGGACGATGTAATCCGTTTGATTATCGGCAATGTAGTCGGAATGGATAGACCGTCTCATAACATGCGTAATTTGTCGCATGACCCGTACGGTGTCCAGGTCACTCAAGGAGGCTCTGCGTGGGGGATCAAAACGGAGGCTGAAAATCGTGCGATGATCCCAGTACAAATTTAGAGGAGGGATTTGTGGGACTACCGAAGGCGTAGTAAGCACCATACAAAGGTCACCTCCAATAGAACCTTGGTGTAAGAGCGATATCCTAGTGTGATATATTTCTGGGCATGACCATGCCTCTGCTAGTTTTGCCCAAGGCCGAAGCTGTCTTGTGATGTCCACGGTCGTAGAAATGTATTCCAGTTCCTTCTCTTCCAGTTCCCATGTATGTGATAGAGGGAGGAGATTGTCATTCAACAATCCAGCCTTATGTAGGGCAACATATGCCTGAAAGGCGGCGTCCTCCGCCGCTGCTCGCTCACTCCGCCATGCTCCAATTCCCGTAGTGGATCGCAGCGACTGGTTCAGGCAATTTGGAAGAACTACTGTTGCGGCGATTAACTTCGTGGTTGGTTGTTCCTGAAATACAAATGCAGGACGGAGGTCGACATATGGTTCGTGAGGAAGACGAGCGCAAAAGTGATTAATATGTACAATTGCAGAATCTGGTGTCAAGCAAGCCCTTATTTAAAGCTTTAGAACGTTTGAGACCAAGCTTGGGTGTTCGCTTACCCTGTAGAATTTACCTCAAGGTTGCCGGGTACCACTTCTACGCTTCCCTCAATATCCGCTAAACACTGTATTTGCCTTAGTTGGCTCTGATATGCTTGAATAAGTGTAGCTTCAAGGGTCCGCCAGCTCTCAAGTTTCGAACTACCTTCATTCTTTGGAAACATAATCGCAAACTTCGACTTTTCTTGGCGGGCGCGTCCTCTGCGTTGGATGAAAGATTTTACGTTTGGCGGTGGATCAAAACAAATAACGAGATTACATGCAGCGACATCGATACCCTCTTCAAGAGCGTCAGTGGCAATGATAAGATTTTTCCGTCTAGCTGCTAAATTCGGTCAGTGTCTCGCGCTGCGCTTTGAGATCAAAGAGTTCTGCAATCGTGTATCTTTTCGCTGCATTGTTCGACATTCCAACAAAAGTAGCGCACTTAAATCGACCTTTGGTACTTGGATGTAACGAAAGGAGTGCACACAAGACACTGACAGTTGCCCTTTGTCGAACAAACAGAAGCCCTGAGCATTCGTTATAGTCCTGCTCATCCAGGAAGGACATGAGACGCTTGACTTTGAGCGATGTCGGGTAAGGCCCTTGAAGGGAACGGTCTTCCAAGAGCTCGAAGATATGAATGGCCTGGTTTCGAAACTTGGCCAGATGGTCCCCTGGTCCACCTGTTGTAGGTCCAAGTTGAATATGCAAGAAGTGACATATGTTGCAAAGGTGGACAAGGGCGCGGCTGGAGATAGTATCGTTCAAATCGGACGATTCATACTCGAGCTTGTAGAGTGTCGGTCGATGGACATATCTCAGGAACTCCTGGCGATGCACATGAGGTGTTATACTAAGTGAATCGAGGTTGGACTCAATTTTCCTGTGGTTCCATTGGCCTGTGTTCGTCGGGCGTTTCTTAACCATGCAATACTAACTCGAGTTCGGATACATTTGATCTTAATATGGGACTAGCCGACAGACCTAGGATATGGGGAACCGAGGTGGGACCTTTTGTTGCCTTTCGTGGATGATAGAAATGTTGCATGATCTTGTTTGTAGGGTGCCGTCGGGCACAATGGTGGGCTTTGTAATGTAAGAATGGGGCAATCAAAGAAGAGATGCTTGCGTGGCTATCAGTTATCTTCGTCAAATACCAAGAGTTTTAATTGTGCCATTTTCACAAACCCATGAGTTAAAGCGTCTGCGAGAATGGCATATGTTGACACTACGAGTTGTATGGTGGCGAGTACGGTATCCCAGATATGCTGTTCGTTCTATCGATCCACGTTGTCAGAACCAAGCAACAGCTTAGTCCTTACGGCGGGTAAATGTGCGTTAATGGAGGCATGTTGCTGCGTGCATAATGCTACTGTCGGGGCAAGAAACCAGATAAGCTGGGAGAAATTAGCCAAGGCCACGGCATTTCGTCAGGTAGGTCACTGGTGCTCGCCTGTCCTGGATCGCAGCGTTCAATCTCCGCCATAATTCGAAGCAGCGCTCTGAAATGTTAGTAGAGGTAAGGCTTGCTACTCCTGCGAAGGAGTTTTAGTGATAGTAATGAGACGAACATGTGTGTCTTCCCGCTTCCGGTATCCATCTAGGCTTTTCGTTAACTTTTAATACCGTGAAGTTGAATAGGGGCCAATGAAGTGTACTGCAACAATGACGTTTCCCTGCATACTCCGGTCAAACATTTCATACTGATATCCGCGGGCTCGGATTGACATATTCGTAAATATTAGGCTAATTCTCGTGGTTTTAGAACTTATATTTGTCGTTGAAATCAACCGGCGTCGTTTTGGGAAGATATGCTAACCTTAAGATTAGTTACTGAAGAGCTGCGGGCCTAGTTCCGTTTTGGACTCGCTTGGAACCTTACCGGAAATCAACGCTAGAAGTTAGGAGTCTAGGGGCGGTATTGGTCGTAAGGCTGAAACTTAAAGAACTTGACAGAAGGACATATAATGGAGTGTGGGACTTGTAGCTCAATTTGATTCAGCAAGGGTTTTATTAACAAATTTGATACTTTGCTCATCATTATAGTTCGTGCATTGTTGCTCTTAGGTGGTAGGGTGATTACCCCCTTTTACCTACTAAATAGCTAGGCTGGCTTGTCTTGACGCGCTCGTGGTCTAGGACCGTGTTCATGCTAAGAGACCATGCGGCTAAGGTGGGCCAATAGCGGGGGTGGCGAAGTGGGTTGCGGCTATGTCGTCATACATGTTCCGGCCCATTCGCTAGCCATGTCAACCTTGCGTGTTGGCCAATGTGCTGGAACATTCGGGCGAAAGACGAGTTCACTACTCGACACTATGTGCCCTTCCATCCCGAATTCAAGGTGTTGAAAGATAAATACAAAAACAAGCTTGAATGGAATATCCCCCTTTTAGCTAAAGATCTTGCTTACATACGGATCTCGCCCCCGAGGATACCACTGGCCAAGTTTCTGAGCTGCTTGAAAAAGTTATCCGAAGTCACACTCCTTTCTAATAAATTCGACTTAATATCGTTTGCGAAACCGGTCAGATTACTTATTCTTTTTGCCATACCATGGTAATTCGACGCGTAAAAATTGCAAACCTAAGCTATGTATACATCTCGCTCTAGATTATAAGCTATCCACGTCTTCTGTGCAATAGGATCTAGAATCATCTCCCAACGGGCGCGAATTGAAAATATCGCGAGCCAACGCTTTCCAATTTAAATAGGAGCTTTCCCTTTTCAACAATTTTCCAGCTTCCCTCGCTTATAACTTATTAGAGCATCAAGTTTGATGCATTTAGCCAAGTTATTTAGAAGTCTCTTGGATGTTGTGCCTTGCGAAGTATTTTCTCTTAGTTAGATCTCCTGTCTGGAGTCATGTCAGGCCCTTCCCAGTCAATGCTAGAATCGCTCTCGTGGTCAGATATGACCTATCTCACCGTCGTGCCATGCCTCTGTACACGCGATTAGGACGCCCAAAGGAAGGCCTGATCTCATAGGAATTCTGATCGTGTAACCACTGGTGATGACAAAGAGCTGCATTCGATCAACTGTGCTCAAATGTGCTGTGCTGAAGCATGCTGCAGAGGGACATCCCATGATCGACGCTGGGTTTTGGAATATGCTCGGCTTCCTCCTATAGATTGCGACGATAACTAAGCCGATCCCCAACTTCCCCCAACAGCTGTGCCTCCTTGCTCGCCAGGCGATTAGTGCTAAGTCAGACTCCCGGGAACCCGCGCACCCCCCAAACCGCGCATTCCCCACACCATTCCACAACAACACGTCTACAAACTTTACACGTGAATAACTCAACAACAACAACTCAAAATGAATCGCAAATCAAGAGAAAAGGATGAAACCCTTCAATTAGCTATTCAAGCATACCAAAATCATGAATATCCGTCAGTGAGAGCTTGTGCAAAAGCATATGGCCTGAACGAATCAAGCCTAAGGACACGACTAAGGAATGGAGAAAACAAGTCAACTAGTCATGCTTATCAACAATTATTGATACCTGCCCAAGAGCAAATGCTAGTACAGTGGATTTTAGACCTAGATTCTCAAGGACATACTCCTTCCTACTCCAAAGTGCGAGAAATGCTCAAATTATTCAAAGTGTCAGTCAAGGTAATAATAATTCAACTGAATTACTACCTCCTATAGGCCATAATTGGATTCATAGGTTCAAACTTCGCAATCCACAGATTACTACTCTACTAAGAAAAACCCTTGATTCAGCACGTGTGAATGGAACCAACCCAGAAGCTTTATGTGAGTAGTTTGCTTTATTTGAAAAGACTGTAGCTAAATACCATATTCAGCCATGTGATATCTACAATATAGATGAAACAGGTATAGCTTTAGAAGCTTGCTGTAACCAGTGGGTTTTAGGTCATTCAGGTAAAAAGCAAACTTACCTTAAAAGCCCTGAGAATCGTGAATGGGTGACTATTGTTGAAACAATTAGAGCTCAAGGCAAATTACTCCAACCTCTGGTCATATTCAAAGGTCAAGGCCTTCAATCAACCTGGTTCCCAAAAGAACAGCATCCAAACTGGAAATTTACACATTCTCCTAATGGCTAGACCTCAAAAGACATAGCAATTGATTGGCTTCATGATATATTCCTTCCTCAACGTACGCAAACTACTACTCTTACCTTATTGGTTATGGACGGCCATAAAACCCATTGTACCCTTGAATTCATGTGGGAATGCTTTCAAAACAATGTCAAGGTGTTATATTTGCCTGCACATTCCTCACATATCACACAGCCTTTGGATCTTAATTGTTTTTCGTCAGTCAAAAAGAATTATCAAGGTCAAATAGCAGATTTAGCTCAATTCGACGATTCAGCACCTATTAAGAAGATTCAATTTTGCCAATGCTATGAAAAAGCACATCAAAAGGGCCTTATTAGTACTACAATCAAAAGTGGATGGAGAGCTGCTAGTTTAGTACCTTTTAACCCAGACAAAGTGTATGGATCACGCCTAACTAAAGCAGGCCAGCCTGAATTGAATTCAGAGGCTCCTCAAACCCCTTAAAAGGTTCAATTGACGTTAGATGAAACCTGGATTACTACTCTTGAGAATGTACATGATCTTACAGTTACCATTCGTCGAATTCAAGCAACCATACAAGTGGATAGACCTGTACGAACCTTCCTGAGGAAAGTCCAAAAAGCTATAGGCCGTTCTAACGCATCTGAGGCAAAGGCTATACATGATTACAAAGGTTTAAAGACTAAACTTGATTCAATGAGAAGTACCAAAGGTAGAACCAAAGTTCAGTTTAATCCTAATTCCACTTTTGCAAGCATTGAGGACATCATAAAGGCTCAACAGGAGGAGGAGGCAAAACAGGCTTTGTACAAATCAAACAACCCTGAATCAGGTCTTGAATTGTCAGCCAAAACAGTAGAAGAGTCAGGAATGGATAGCTTTTTAATTAACTTCCAAATTTAGCTAGTTAAGTGTAGGTAGTTGGGTACAATTCAATTATTTTTTATGGCCCTATGTGGTGGCGAAGGTGCGCGGTTTGGGGGGTGCGCGGGTTCCCGGGAGTCTGACTTATAAAACATCTTCCAATCAAGTCCAATACAAGATGGCTTGAAATTGACACAACGATACCCACCGATACTGAAACTGGTTCGATAATCGACTGAGCAGCCATCCACAGCATTTAGAGATAATGGCTCTAAGTCTAGCATAGGTGAAAGCAGTATCATATCAGTATCCAGATATTCTCCATCAGGATACTCCTTGTTCCACTGAACTGGGTAGTTTTGATGCAAGATGTCCGCCAAGGAATCCCGGAGAAGCTCAAAATCTCTATACGGACGGGGAAGAGACACCTAGGATGAAGGGCAACGGGGCTGTTGTCCTTAAGAGGCTTCCTCGCCGTATATGAACTCTTCACTGACTCTTGCATGTAATCTTTTCATAGAGGCCGTGTTAAGCGACGCATTACTAATCTATAAGAGGTCGAGTCCTGAGGAACTATACGTCCGCAACCGTGCAGCCTCGGCATAAAAAATGGTTTACTCTCGCCTTCAATGATACAGTAGCAAACCCCTCTTCGCCGGTTGCCGATGGGCCACAGTCCCACGCAAAACAATGGAACATACACGGACAATGTCCCAATGGGTTCAAGCAAGTTCTGTGCCAAGTGGTATAAATAGTGTTGCTTTGAAATCATGGGAGTGAAAAGGGTTTTATCTCCGATGATGTTGCTCTTGCCTTCCTTGCCTGCGAGGGCCGCTTTTTATCTATTTCTACTCTTCCTCTTGCATCATTGACATGCCATTGCTCTTAGGTTTAAATACTAAGGCATATTTCTTCGAAGATTACATTGTTTCCCCGCTTCACTTCTTCAAACTGCAAACTCCAAGACAAATCTGTTCTACCTCTTGGATCCATTGTCCACTCTCCAATAATGGTTCAAAATAAAGCTCTTATCTTTAAATCTGTCCCCAATGGACCTCCCGTCCCAGGGAAGGACATCGCTGTTGAAACTCGAGAGTTCGATCCAGAGCAAGCACCACCACCAGGAGGCATCACAACTAAGAATTATTATGCCTCTCTTGACCCCTATCAGAGAGGCCGCATGCGTCATGCGCATGTAAAGTCATACAGCCCAGCATATACACTGGGTGAACCAATCAACAATAACACGGTTGCTAAGGTCCTGAAATCAGATAATCCCGACTTCAAGCCAGGCGATTTGGTGGTAGGCAATTTAGACACAGCGGAGTATTCGGTTGCTTCGAAAGAGAGGTTACGAGGCATCAAAAAGATTAACAATAAATACAACGCACCGATTGAGGCATTCCTTGGTCCATTGGGCATGCCTGGCTTGACAGCATATAGCTCGTTCTATGACATTGGTAAGCCGAAGAAAGGCGAGACTATTTTCATCTCCGCAGCATCTGGTGCAGTGGGTGCACTAGTTGGTCAACTCGCGAAACGGAAAGGCCTGCGTGTTATTGGATCAGTTGGCAGCGATGACAAGCTTGACTACATTATTAAGGGGCTGAAGTTCGATGGCGGCTTCAACTACAAGAAGGAAAATGCCCTCGATGCTTTAAAACGTCTTGCACCAAGCGGACTTGACATCTACTACGACAATGTTGGAGGAGAACAGCTCGATGCTGCACTGACCCAGATGAATGACTGGGGAAGAATCGTGGCTTGTGGTATGATTAGCCAATACAACAAGGCACCGAACGAAGTGTACGGTGTGAAGAATTTGATGAAGGTCGTTAGTGGAAGGGTCACAATGAGAGGGTTCATTGTCGGCGATAAGAATATGGGTCCTAGGTACGTCGCGGAAAGAGATGAGAATTTTGGCAAATGGATCTCTGAGGGTCAATTGGCAATCAAGCTCGATCTCATCGATGGCATCGATAAGGGACCGGAGGGCTTCGTCGGAATGCTTGAGGGCAAGAATTTTGGAAAGACAATATTGAAGATAGCGGATGTAGGTTGGCCGGAGTGACTCGAAGCTTTGAAAGATCCTTTTTATGCTAACCTGGTTTCTAGTGAGTGGATAACTTGATGAGATATTTTATGAAATCCTCCTTGGACATGCCGGTATGACTGTTCGTCCAAGAGAGATGGGATGATGGGTAACTTTGAATGAGCGCGCGTAGCGTCACATAAAGAAATCTTAGATTTTCTCCCGCATTGATGATATGATATGGGTGGCCTTATTCAGGGATATTGTCATTTCATGTAGCTAGCTGTACCTTAAATGTAGATTACGTCTGTCATCGTAAACTTTTTATCCAGTGCATTACGTCCAGTTTGAATAATTCATCGTATCCTCAAAAATGTAGCCCAAATTCCATCCTCAAAGCTTGATCTACTTTTCACAATGAAGACCCAATGAAAAATGAAAACCCACTTTAAAATGTCATCTTATATGACCATATCACACACTCTGGGACAGAAGCACTGGAGATTATAATGAACAGATTTCACGCAGGAACCTATGTATACAAACAAGCTGTGCGGTATCTCGCATCATACACTCTATAAAGCCAGCTTCCCACACCGAGCAAAATTTTACAACCAACGCTTTAAAGATTTCTGCTCATGTCTGCCCTGATACGGTCGTATGACAATAGACCTTCTATCGAACCAACAGCGCTAACGGCAATATCCTGATCCCACAACTTCCGTTGAGCAAAGCTCATAACGTCCTTCTCAGTGATGGCTGAGACGACGCGCTCGATTTCTTCTGGTCCCATGCGGCGTCCAGTGGTGATGATTTGGCGGCCGATATCCTCCGCAGCGGCAGTGGTGCCATCAAGAGAGAGGAGGATTGATGCCTTGAGTTGGGCCTTAGCACGCTCGACCTCTGCCTCGGTGACGTTGTATGACAGGCGAGACCATTCACGGAGGGTGAAGTGGACGAGGTCATCGATACGGGTTACGTTATCGGTGACAAGGTAGATACCCCAGAGACTAGTATATGAGTTAGCAGATATTCAGCATTCCAATGCAAGGGGAAGAGCCTACCCAGTGTCACTGTAACTTGTCGAGAAGCTCATGAAGCTGTTAGCCAAGTCGTTCTTGTGCACGAAGGCGCTGAGCTTGCTTCCCATGTGGGGAGCATTGCCTAATGCCTTATCCCAGTTACCAACGATAGCCTGAGTAACGAGGGCGGTGAAGTAGTCATCGTCCTTCCAGCTGACACCCTCGACAGCAATCGCAATGTTGGCAGTGGGGATGGTGTCGTCCCGGATCCTAACCTCGGAGCCGACGAAGTCCGGCTTGGCCTTAGCTGCAATCTGAGAGGTGCCGGCTGGGAGGTTAGAGAAGTGCTTCTCAGCAAGCTCAACTAATTGAGCGTGAGGGACGCCTCCTGCACCGACGAGAACCATGCGGTCAGCGGTATAGTTGGTTTTGATGTAGTCAGCCAGGTCTTGTCGTTGGATGCTCTGGATGTTTTGTGCGGGACCGAGGATAGTGCGTCCCAAGGGCTGTCCTTGGAATGCGGTTGCGTGGAGGTGGTCGAAAACCACCTCTTCCAGCTGCTTATCAACTTCCTCTGATTCTCTTAGAATAACATCACGCTCGCGCTCAATGGCTTGAGGCTCAAGCTTGGAGTTCTGGAGGATGTCGGAAAGGATGTCAACGGTTGCCGGGACATCAGAGTTAAATGCCTTTGCATAGTAGACGGTATTCTCGCGCTATATAAACCCCGTGAGTGAAATGTTTCCGGAAGATTCCAAGTTCCTTCTAAGAAAGAAAGAAAATATCATACCGAAGTATATGCGTTTAAGTGGCCACCCATATTCTCAATCTCCAGCTCCAATTGATGTTGTGTTCGGTTGGCGGTACCCTATAACCCATTGTAAGTCCAAGATATGTTGTAACTGCTCACAATTGAGCCGTACCTTGAAGGCAAGATGTTCCAGGAAATGGGCAGTGCCATTTGTTCTATCGGTCTCGGCCCGGGAGCCAGCATCGATCCACACACCAACCGTCGAGGTTTGCGCCCATGGAGAGTGCTCTGTTGCAACCTGTCTAGATATCAGCAAGGTCCTAGAATGCTTTCGATGTTACAAGTCCCTTACCGTCAAGCCATTGGATAGGGTAGTGGTCTCAGCGTTGACGCCGTTTTTGTTGGCCACGGGAGTCGCAAAACCTCTCTTCAATGGGGCCACTGAATTGAAGGTTGCGCGGCTGCGCAATCCCCGAGAGAGGTTCAAAGCTAACCGCCGGGACGCCATGGAGGTTATGAGGTTGAGAAGGAGGGTGAAGTAACAATGGGACGTGGTTTGCAGTGGAAGCCGGAGGTTTGAAGTTCGGGTTCCTAAGATTTGTCGAGCTACCACCAGCCCGTTACCCCAGCCAATCAGGCGCACGACAATTTTGCGGACTCATCCTGCCACGTGACTTTCCATTCAACTTACCTTTCCCGGCATTGCTAGCCGAGGATGCTGCTTCCGAAATGTCAACGACCTTTCGATACACTCCTTCAATCAAGCTGAGCACAGAACGATTGAAGCAGAGCGAAAAATGGCATCGATTGTCCGACCTGCAATTCTGCGGCAGACCTGCCTTGCTGCTGCGTCGAAGCGCGCCTTTTCCAACAAAGCTGTGTCTAGCTTCCCCGCCATCAAGCAGCCTGCTTCGATCCTGTCCAACCCGGCTCTTCGGACCTCATTCGCAAGAGATGCCACCCGTGTAGCTTCTTTCCATACCACCAGCAGGAAGGCTATCCTTCCTCCTCCTCCCCGTGAGTTAAAGATTTCCCTTCCGACCTCCCACGGAAGCTCAATGCTAACAATTGTCTGTATACAGAGACCATTGAAGGAACCGGTACGTACCATGCACATTGCACAACAAACCACCAAAATTCCAACTATACTTCCCTCACAAGCTAACAGAAACCTCTCAATTATCTAGTAAACGATGCAGCACTCATCCCACCCACCAGCCCAACCCACGGCTCCTACCACTGGACCTTCGAGCGCCTAATCGCCGCCTCCCTCGTCCCCCTCACCATCACCCCATTCGTCTCGGGATCCCTCAACCCAATGACCGATGCCATCCTCTGCGGCGCGGTCCTCATCCACTCCCACATCGGTTTCGAGGCCATGATCATCGACTATTTCCCAGCAAAGCGAGTTCCTAAGACCAGGACGGCCGCATGGTGGGCTCTGAGGGCCGGCACTGTCGCGGTTGCGGTTGGGTTATATGAGTTTGAGACCAATGATGTTGGTGTTACGGAGGCCATTAAGAGGATTTGGACTGCGTAAGGAGGGGGGTAGAAGGGCAAGGATATTTTCTTTATTTTGTAAGAAATTTGTTGATTAAAGCAAAAATAAATGTATTACAAAAATACAAAAACAAAAACAAAAGACCTACCAAGGTTTTTGAGTGTTTTGGATTGATCAATTGAACTCTGAACTAGATGCTTGAAACAAGGTAGAAGTTGTCTGATGGTGTTACTGAATATATGGTGAAGTTCATTGCTTATTAGAAACTAGGTTCGTTTTTATTTATTTGGTTATTCTTGAAGGGGATTAGATTAAGCCAGATGCAAAGGTTTGACTGTTTATTGAGGCCATTGCACAATTTAACTTTACGGATTGGTATCTAAAGAGATGTAGGTACTTCTGTAGTCTACAAGACAAAACAAAAAAACAGCAGGATGGAGGCACATACCCATTTTATCGGTGCATCGACCAAGTCTAGCAACACGAAAAGAATCGTCACAAAGCTCTTAACTTTTGCACTGAATAAAAACCAGAATTCTCCACCAAAATATGTATCAATTTACTCCTACGCTATGCCAATAAAATACACACTCTCCAGAATGCAAGTAAAAAACAACGCCCACCCTTGGTATATGCCAAATGCCAAACAAAAAAAAACAACAAACACCATCCAACGCAACAATATGCAATGCAGGCCAGTTTGTGTGGAAATTTCTCTAAACACCCATTGAAAAAAAGGAGAGAAGGAAAACAAAAAACCCCAAGCTAATGCAACTCAAATCCCGATTCCCAACNAAAAAAACCCTAAATATCAAAATGGTCTTAACACCTTTATCAATGCNTTTTTTTTATGGCTTTCTTCTTTTCCCTTGCTTGATCATTTCGAATGTTACTTGCGTTCAAGACCAAGACCTTTTGTTCCTGTAATGATTTCGGCGTCTAAATCCTCGCTAACAGTTTTATTCTGATCGCTGTTCGACCTGGTCGAGTCTGGACGTGTAGCTCCCTCATCGTCTTCGTTATCCGATTCGGCTCCTACTGTCTCGTTGCCATCGTCCTCCAAAAGGATTGCACCTTCAACCAGACTGTTCGATGGGTCATCTTCAAACTCTTCTTCATCATAGTCTTGAGATGTAGAGATAATCATGCTGTCCCCAAGCTCAGGTTCACCCTGATCATCCATGGAATCCCTCGAGATGTAACTTTCACCAAGTTCATCATTGATATCCTCCTCGTCCTCATCTTCATCTTCCTCCTCGTCCTCGCCTTCATCCTCGCTTTCATTATCCTTACCTCCTCTTTCCTCGTTATCAGAGTCGCTAAATTCCTCGATGTCAAGAACTGGCTCGCGCCAGTAGGTGAAGTCCGTGTATTCCGCCCCACCCCCTTTTACCAGGGTATTGACTGGAGGGAAGTAGTGATCCACCACTTCACGCATATTCACGTAGCTAAGCCTCAACTTATTCAGACTCAACAGGTCCAAGGAGACTTCGGCATTACTGTTGATTGTGAAGATCCGGTTGCTTGGAATGCTGACTGAGCGGTAAGATAAAGCATCCGTGAGCCTATTTCCGAATCCAGCGTAGAAGGGAGATTTGTTTGGCCCAAAGAGGCTCTTGATGTCGCGCAGACAGGCCATCTTGAAGACTTCTGGTTTTCGAATATATATTTCTCTTCTCAAAGCGGCAATCGTCCGATCTGGACTCATAATCGTAGGGCCTTTCGGGAGGCGGTAGTTTTCTTGAACGACTCCGTTCAAGTAGGCACGTGTCATATCCGCTTGGCCGACTGATCGCGACGTCAGATACATGATATTGTAGCCATTGTTCACAATGTCAGTGTATAATTTGGCCACGCCAATATGTGTCCAGTCACGACCAATCATGTTCAGCACTTGGCCCAGTGCATCTGACTTGGTGATAGTGCCATCGATATCAGAGATGACCACGGGGACATCGTATCGCCAAAGATACATGAATGCTTGACAGGTCGCCCGATTCACCGTGAAGCTCATGGGGTTGGGACCGGCCTTGAGGTTCAGTGCCTTGAGCTGATCACTCGTGAGCCTGAGAGTCTTGGCATAATTGCGGTTGGGATCGCCGGCGCTGGAATCTCCCGGCGGCGTCTTAGGAGGTGTCTGTAGGCCGATATTATTCGCGCCTTCCGAATCCGCGCGGCGGTGGATAGGAGCTAGAGGCGGTGGTATATGGTCGCTATCTGTATCGCTGTGGTACCCCGGATCTGATATTGTGTCGGCGGTGATGACCGGTTGGTTGGCAATGCCGTTCAAAGAAGCTACTCTATTGGTCGCCGCCTCTTTTGCTTCTTCACTACTGTATATCCACAAATTTCCAAGCTCGTCGGCTCCGATCAGGGCACCAATATCGTAATTGCCCTCCAGCTCCTCGGACAGAATCTTTCGAGCAATAATCTCGGCACGAAGGGCATCTTCCTCGCTACTCTTGTAACCTGTCATATCCAACATCAAATCTCCTGTATCCGTAACCTGGCTCGGTATGTTTGATGCCGAAAGTCGGCTCGACAGTGTCATCGCACGCTCTATTGCTTCCTTGGTTGGGAGAGGTGGCGGGCTATTTGACCTACGGGTGATGTCGTCGGTCTTGTCTCCGGGCCCTAGGGTTAGTGTAACTGAACGATGATCCTGCACATCTGGATCCGATAAATCAGTGCCGGAACGGGTACGAGTGCGAATCGATAGAAGTTCATCGCGATTTGGCCGGCCAGTGCGAGCCATTGCGGACCAGTCTCCTGACATCGATCGGCCACTGGAATCTGGAGGCGATGAGGATAACGGGGTTAGAGAAGCTTTGGTTGTATGTTAGCTCTTGTCTCGCCCGATGAGCATGCCCCCGTGTAGTTACAACTTACTGAGTTGGTCCGGCTTCCTGAGTAAGGGGCTCGAGTATGAGATCCCACGACTGCTGGGGCGAGCATTGACACTGCCTGATCTGGGCTTACCATTCACCGGATCCAGGTCGAGAAAGTCGGGTTCCGACAAGCTCGCGGCACCAGGACTCTCTGCCGGGAATGACGGGCTCGTGGCTGGCGAGACCAGAGGCGAAGTCTGCATGGACAGTGGGATACTGTCACTGGTCTCGAAGACGAAGAAAGCCTCTCCTTCCTCCCCTAACTTCATGGCGTAGTCCTGCTTCACATTGTTGACGCTGAATTCTACTTTCTTCTCGTATGGCCGCAGCAGCGAGAACTTCCCGAAGCGCACATGGAAGGGCGAGCAGGCCAGAGAACCATCCTCCTGCTCGACGACAATCACGTCAATGGCACCACTGAGGGTTGCGGGGTTTATGGAGTTCCATGTTTTGGAGACGGAGCCGCTGATACTGCGAACGTACTGCATGGCCGGGGCAGGTCGCTGGAGAAGGAGGTTGTTGATAATACGGAGCGCAAAGACTTCGCGGGGACTGGAAGTCGGAAACTATGAGGAGCAGATCGAAGAGAGAGGGTTGAGGGAGTGTCTGCGCCGGTTCTTTGTCTCTTGAGGGGAAGTAGCTTCAGCAGTTCGTCTTATGTACGGCGTAGATCTTTTGGTGCCGTTCCGCCTGATCGCCCCTCGGGAGCACAACCCGTGACCGTTGAGTGATGGAGGCGAGCCAGGGAGGGGGTGGGAGAGGGAGTAAGATAGCTTGTTGGTGAGAGAAGGCTGGACAATACGAGCCCCGGACTCTGGTGTTGCAGATGTTTGGCAGAGGGAAAGTGTGTAAAAGGTGAAAGGGAGGGGAATTATGGAATAATAATTTGTACTGTACACGGACAAGCCTTTGTCTATTGAGCGAAAAACGAATGAATGAATGGAAGTGCCAATCGGAATTGAGGGATGGTGGATGGGTTGGTTGACACAAGTTGAGTGCAACGACTTTGTTGAGCGTGTTGAGGATGAAAGCCGGGAAGGGGGGAAAACGGGGGAGAAGGCAGGTTGACGTAAGAGCAAGTGTTGGGGGAAAGAAGCGCCGCAGCCACCGGGGATTAAATTAGTTATTGGACTGGACAGATGCAGCCACTTTGTACCGAGGTCCCTCCCTCGTAATGATGATGATGGGAATGATCCACTCAACTGATCAACTCTCCACTCTCCACTCATCCTCAATAAATAAGTCGAAACGTCCACTAATTAACTATTGACGAGTTCTGTGCTTATGGTCGGCTTTAATGATGATATACAGGAAACAGCGCGGTGCAACAGCTCTGCAGGACCAGACAGAGAAATAATGAATGCAGGTCTAATTATGCTACTTCAGCACTAAAGCAGTACTTTTGTCCTGCACGCTACCTACAACAGTCCAGGTCATAATTAACTAATACCGTAATTGTCCTGCAGCATGTATCGACTTTTGTGTCTCACTCAGCGGGCTCTAATATTAAATGTCTGCAAGCCACCAGCCCTCGTAAAATGACCGTGGATGATATACAGTATTATTATTACCTTGCTGCCACCTACATACATGATACATGACACAGGACAAGTACAAAGCACAAGCACACGCAGAAGCACAAGCATAAGCACATGCTACATGCACCGGGCAGCAGCATCCTGTGATGCATGTTGAAGTGGCCCGTGGCAGCAGAAGAAGCCCGCACGTGTCAGACGGTCGCGCATTCTCTTCGTCAACTCATGGGCATTTGATTCGTTTTATTCTCTCTCTAGCTCTCTAGCTCTCTAGCTCGCTGTTACAGTTGCAGTATTCTGCACCTCACCTCCCCCTCCTCCTTCGCTCTTTGCTGCCCCTCTTTCCTCTTTCTGACAAGTCTGCTGCTGCTGCGCTTTCGGTACGGTTGAAGCCTTTGCGACAAAGTCAACAGAGGTGATGAGCTAACAGCTGGATAGAATCACTTCTACGATGCTTCTCACTTTGGGAAACAACTCTTTCCCCTCAAAGTTAGCCCGTGTAAAGACAGAATAAATAAATAAATCCCCGCGAAGGAGGGCATTCTCTTCGCCCATAATTGAAAAGGTTCTACGGTAGTGTTCTCGAGGGCTGTTTACAGCACTGATGCTACTACTGTATGCACTGTCAACCTTGTCTCTGACGGGGAAAGATCGGAGCAAAGTATCTCCAAGCATTGCTCATCTTTAAAGAGGCCCAAGTAAAAATTGCCAGGCAATGCCATAAATATGAAATCTACCCCTCCAGCCCTCCTAATGCATGGCTTGCCAAACAGCATAAACATACTTTAGGTATTTTTCTTTGAATCAGTATTTTCCTAAGAGACCTCTGACGTGGATGTTGTTTATTNAAAAAATTTCGAGAATATGTCTTGTAAAATGAAGCTTGATTCATGACTTTGATTTACGTAGTTACTGTATGTGTGTAAATAAATAACTGGATGGACGGAATAAGAAAGTAAAGATCAATTTAGCTACTTCTAATATCGCAGATAACACTTCCCGCATGGGAAAAATAGACTTNAAAAAAAACATATCCAATCCTGCTAGGGCTCAATAACGATTAAAAACACGCTATTAGAATCACAAAACGATTACCTATATCCATGATCCCATCTCTTTACTGCACTGCTAATCCACTAGGAAGCAGCTTACTCTTTGTCGCAATCCCATGCGCCAACACTGTAATCGGGACAGCAGACAAGATATCAAAGACCGTGATCTCGGCCTTGATCTCCTTGAACACCCAATTCCGGATCTCAACTGCAACAAGTGAATCAACACCATACGAATGCAGTGGTCTGCCTGCATCAATCTCTGATTCAGCGGTATTCAACGACTTGGCCACTTTGCCAACAACTGCACCAGTCACCACCGCTGAAGCTTCATCAAGAGACTCCACCTGGGCAAGTTGTGCTTTGATGGGAACGGTGCCATCCGCAGCCAACCCACCTGCACCATTCTGCAGGCCAGTGCTCTTCAGAATCGAGAACCTGGTGTCGTCAAAGTAGAATGGAGTCTTGACACCTGCAGCTTTTGCAGAACCCCCAGTCGCCAGCCCTGTAACAATCTGAGGAGGCAACATGCTGTGCGCAGACACTTGATCGGAAAGAACCTCCTTCATTAGTGCATGGAACTCATGTTCCCGGATGCCAAATGGCTCTTCCCATTCGGAAAGCGTGCCGGTTGCACCCATCTCCGCGATAACACCAACGTCTCGCATAATACCGAGGTCAATAGTCACTGACTTCAGACCCTTGGATCGGCGGAAGTGAGAAAGGGAATCTTGATACGCCCCTGCGGCAGCGTAGTTACCCTGGCCGCGATTGCCAAAGATTCCAGCAAACGAACTCAGGATAACGAAGAAGTCCATCGTATCTTGATGCGGGAGAAGTTCGTGCAGATTCCAGGTCCCTTGAACCTTTGGACGTGTGGAATCTACCCATTCCTGATATGACATGTTTTCAAACAGACCATCGCGCAGAACCATGGCACATTGGATAACTCCTTTTATTAGAGGTAGCTCGGTCGAGCAGTGAGATAAGGTCTCTTTGAGGGAGTTACTATTAGCCACATCGCAGCAGTATGCCCTGGTTTGAATGCCTGTAGCTTCAAGGTCCTCAATTTGCTTTCTGGCTTTTTCCGAGTTGGCACCAGATCGAGAAATGAAGCATAGGTGTCTCGCACCGTGGTCAACGAGGAAGTTTGAGAGACTGCGTCCTAATCCACCCAATCCTCCGACAAGCACATATGTTGCGTTGTTGTCAAGCTTTAATTGGCTTGTAGCTCCATGCAGGATAGGCACAACATCTATGTCTCCATATGAGATAGCTATCTTTCCCCTATGCTTACCGGTTTGCATTAACCGGAATGCATTTTCAACCTCTGAGACGGGATAGACCGTCAAAGGCCATACTGGCTTGGTAATACCACGTCGCAAGAAGTCGAAGGCACCTTCCATGATCTGTGCCATCACACGCGGATTCCTCCTAGTGACGTGTTCCAAGTTGAGGAAGGAAAAAGTGGCATCCTGCAAGAACGGCCGCATATCCAGTCCTGTATTACCCAAAATATCTTTAATTCCAATCTCAACGAATGTTCCAAATGGCGCAACGCAATACCAAGACTGGCGGAGTGCCTCGCCAGACAATGAATTAAGCACGCAGTCTACACCACGGCCGTTGGTCATACGCATAATGCCCTTTTGGAAACTAACATCGCGAGAGTTGAAGATGTGGTCATCAGCAATGTCGTAGACATCTTGAATCAGGGCTTTCTTATCTGGTGATCCAACAGTGGCGAAGATCTCCATTTTGAAATGCTTCGCTATTTGAATAGCAGCTTGACCCACTCCTCCAGCAGCAGCATGTATCAGTATACTTTGGCCTTCCTGGACACGTGCAATTCGAACGAGGGCATGGAACGCCGTGCAGTGGACTAGAGGAAGAGTTGCTGCTTCCTCGAACGATGTGCCTTCAGGGATAGGTTGACAAAAGATTGCTTTGTTACGAAAGAAAGCTCTGTGAGCACCATGTCCCAAAGTGCAGACGGAATCACCGATTTGGAATTGCTTGACTTCTTTACCGACACGAGTTATAATTCCACTGGCTTCAAACCCAAGAAGCTTGTCTGGAATCTGGCCCATTGCAACCATAACATCACGGAAGCTATGGAAAAGTTAGCATAATGCAGCTCAATGAGCTAGGGAGATAGAAAGGCTTCCTTGAGACCTGTGGCTTTGACTTGGATCTCCACCTCATCATCTTCCAGATCAGTTTGTGCCAGCTCGTCAGGCTCGAAACACAGAGAGTCAAGCATCCCGGGGTTCTGGATGCAGAGCTTTTGAGGTCCAGGAGCTTGAGAGAGCATGATGTGATCGATTTTGCCATCATCAACAGTTACCCTTTCATTTAGCTTTGCATCCTCAGCGGCTCGACAGACCTTGATGACACCATCTTCTTCCCGAAGTTCGGTGTCGGTAATTGGGTGTGTAACAACGCTCGATATAAGAGATGCTAGTTGTTCCGAGGGACTTAGGGAAGCCGGAGAAACTTCCAAGGTTGTAAACTGAAGACTAGCAATCTCGTTTCTGACGCTGCGAGCGAGTCCTACCACCATGCTTTGGGATGTAGATGATCGTCCGGTAACCCACAATAGGCTTGATGTCTGTAAAATGAGCTGTTTGACCGAGGTAAAAGTATATTCATCCATGCATTCAAGGAATGNCGCCTCAAGTTCTAGGAGAGAGATGCAAATTTTGCCTTTCAACCCAGAGATATCTCCTGTCCAAGAGCATTTTGTCGCATTGACACCCGAGGCTTTGAGATTTAACGCAAGTTGAGTAGCTAAGGTCTCAGATACTAACGAGCCAGTGGCACCTTGTAATATGATTATATCTTCAGACTTATTACCATTCTCTGATGGAGCTGGGGAAGTAGCGACGATGAGATTGGCCTGCTGATAACGGGAATCCTCGAAATCATCAGCGACAAATTCAGGGGTAAAACGATTTTGCTTCAGAATATCGTGCCAGTGTTGGAGTGTCATATTCGAAGGCTGTCCGTCATGAATTCTGACGAATAGTTAGTTATATTCAGGAGAAGAAAGACTTTATATTGCATACCTCAACCAACCAGATAAACAGTTTAGTACGGTAGCAAGTCTCAGTCCTGGGTTGGTGACTGTAAGAAGACATAACCTGCCGCCAGGTTTTATCAATTTAGATATATTAGATACGGCCTTATCTAGATCCTGGACCGAGTACAGGGAGTTATCAGCAATGATAAGATCAAATGAGCCAGGTTTAAACCCTTGCTTAGAAATGTCTCCATCCAGATTTAAAACTCCATACTCGGCAGAAGTATGATTGATTTGGAGTTCGGCCTTGGCCTTCTCTAATATTGTGTTATCCGAGCATGTCATTGTGTAATGGAAGAGATCACTGTGCTCTAGTGAAAGGATAGATGAAGCTGTCTTAGTGTTTCCGGTCCCAAGTTCTAAGATGGAGAGATCAGGGTATGAATGGGCAAGGAGATCGACAAACTAGACAGGATCAGTATAAATTCAGGTGTAAAATATACAACAGAGATGACTTTTGTCACTTACTTCTTTGAGTTGATTTCTGCATTGGTTTATTCCATTTGTGTTTGCCAAAAGGTCGTTTCTCAGTTGTTCTGGCAGCAAATCTTCTGGGCTGAGGTAGCCTAGAATAATCTGATCAAGTATTGGACCAATCTCGCAGAGTGCTTTCCCCTCAGGGCCCCTTGCACGTACCTCTGCTTGAATGTGGCTTGGATCTTTCTCCTCTTTGGAAAGCCAATCGTTATTATCCGCTCGGAGGCGATGGTTGTGCGAATGCAGCAGACTCGATGCTTGAGCTTGCATCCACTGATATAGATTCTGCATAGATGGAGAGGATATCTGATCTAAAGAAACCTGCTTCAAGGCAAGATTGATAAACTCAAGAGCTAACATCTCTGACTTCTCAATTAAGAGGATTGATTCCACGGACAAGGTCTCATGATTTACTGTCTTTATTAGCTCATTGATCTTCTCGCCGGCTAACAGATCAATGGCTGGTTTCCAAACTAGCTGTGTGCAGAGCTTTTTGACTGCTCCTTCGCTATCATTATCTGTTTGTTGGCCCATTCCAGATATCTCTGCGCAGCGAAAACCCTTGACTCTTACTGTCGGATCATCTGATGGGCCCGATAGCATATGAAGATCAGCTATTAATTCCTTAAATCCGAACTTTGCGGCAGTTGAGAATCCCTTGAACTCGGTACCAAGTTCGAAGGGGATTTCTGCAGAGATCTTCACCTCATCAATGAATTTTGGAACCATGGCAGTGGTGAGTTGGCCTTTGTTACCCTTGATGGCGGCAAAGACTGCATGAAACATAGCATCGAGAGTCGCTGGGTGGATGATATGAGGTCTGCCAGAAGGTCTAGGAACAGTTATAGATCCAGTATCTGGGATGGTTACGACGCAGATGCTTTCTCCGTCAGCTTTGCGGATCATCTTCATGTTTTGGAATGTGGGACCGTAGACTAGACCAAGAGAGGTCAAATCTTTGTAGAAGCCCACTGGATCTTCTGAAATCTGACAGTTGGCTTCCACTTTCTGGTATCGTTCTCTCGAACTTTGGTCCTCAAAATTCTGCTCGAGAGCCATATGGGAATCATTAGAAGGCTGATACTCAATGAGTAATAGGCCAGAACAGTTCTTTCGGACGTCAATCCCATCAGAACATGAGGAAACAGTAAAGTCTAGCCATGTTGAGGCAGAATTGTCTCGCGTTCCCATCATATGAGGTCTCATGTGAAGAATACACTCAACAGAAGCATCCTCAGTTAATACTAGTGCAGATGTAATTTGAATATCTCTGAGCGTGAAGTATTTTGCAACCCGAGAAGGATCTGCTATCTGACAGGCACCCTCAATTGCCATAGTAATGTAACCAGCTGCGGGATACAGGGTTGAGGATTGGATTTTGTGGTCATTGAGCCAGGGCTCCTCATCTAGTCGAATGAAGCCTCTCCAACTTCGCTCTCCTTCATTCATGACGGGACTAGGAGCTCCGATAAGAGGGAGACGAGGATGCTCCCTAAGCCGGTAGTGTTTACCCACACGAGATTCTCCCCAGTACGTCTTTGAGTGATTCCAACTGTAAGGAGGAAGATCAACAAGTGACCTACCTGCCCCGCTGGTAGAAGCTCCAGAGGTGTTATTGACCACATCCACATTTACGAGTGCTCCTTGGGCGACCAAGGCACCCGTGCATGCTAGAATTGTCTTAATGGCATCTTGTTTTCGAGAAAGAGCAGATCGATAATCAATACCAGTAATGCCATACTTCTTCATGACCTGGTTTACAGGTCCTTGAAGCGCAGAGTGAGGGCCGATTTCAACCAGTATGTCCACTGCAGATTCTGATGAACGTTCTCCAGATGGAAGCATTGGTCGCAAGAGATCATGTACGGCATCAGAGAACTGAACAGTGGATAAGAGATTGCGAACCCAGTTTGCTGGTCCAAGTTCACTATAGTGAATAAGGCTACCAGTGACACTTGAGTGCATTTTTCTCTCTGAGGTTGGTTCTTTTGGTACAACATCCATGATTTTTTGCATATATTGTGTTGAAATTATGCTCATGTGTGGTGAATGATAAGCAGTTTCAACCTTCAATTTCCGTGCGAAGATACCCTCTTTCTTAAGCATAGCCTCAAGTTCATTGATCCCAGGCATATCACCCGATATGGTGACACTTGATGGGGAGTTGACGCAAGCAACAACAATCTCTCCGCTGACAACTTTGGCTATCCAGTCCCAGGCGTCATCTTCTGAGAGCCCAGCTGCTAACATACCGCCCTGGATCTCTGGAACGAGTGTTTTCATTTGAGCAGAAAGTGTACCACGAAAATATGCCAGTTTCCAGGCGTCTTCTCTACTCAAAGCACCCAGGCAGTATGCAGCCGCGATCTCACCACTAGAGTGGCCTACTACAGCAGTAGGAGTGACGTTCCAAGACTCGAGGAGGTCTACAAGCGCTACTTGTAAGATTGTACATATTCCTTGGCTGAACTCTGGGAGATTAATGTTTGATTCACTCTCCATACGATGCAACTCATCCATTGCAGACCAGCTGCAGCCAAGGGACAATCTCAGATATTCATCTGCCTTATCGACACTATCGCGAAAGATCTCATAATGACAGAGTTCGATGCCCATTTCAGCCCATTGAGCACCTTGACCTGTAAAGACAAATCCCAGACGTGGCTCTCGAGTTGATCGAAGAGAGACGCCTTCGTGTTTGTCGCTTAGACCTTGGATCAGTTCTTCGATAGAAGATGCAACTAAGGAGAGTTTCCAAGGCAGAGAAGATCGTCTATTACTAAGTGTGAATGCAAGATCCTGGAGGTATCTATCTTCATTTGACATATCGCCATTGAGCGCAGCTAAATGTGATTGTAAATGTGAGATATAGCTAGTTCTCAAGCGACTCAATCCGTCTTGATCTTGTGCACTGAAGATAAACACTCTAGGATTCTTTTTGATGGCAGCTCCATTGAGTTTGCTTTTAAGCTCGTTGCCTGTGATATAACGGTCGGTAGGAAATCTGGGTGTCCGAAGCAAACTTAAAGACGGCTTTTCAATGGTGTTATGGTTGGCTGTGAAGCCTCGCTCCTTCAGATAATGGTAGGCATCATCAAGAATTGCATGCGCATTTGTTCCGCCATAACCGAAAGAGTTGACACTCAAACGACGAATACCAGGGTGAGGCCATACCGTATTTTTGGTAGGGACCTTGAGTCTCCATTCATCGAATGGAATCGATGGATTTCCCGTCTTGTAATGGATGTTGGCGGGTATGACACCACTCTCGAGGATATACACCCCTTTGATCAGTCCGGCAAGTCCAGCACATGCTTCTAAGTGACCAATCTAGGAGATATGTTTAGCATGATGGAATCAACAGAGCMAAAAAAAAAAAACGATGCGAGAAACGGGGCTTACATTTGATTTTACAGATCCGACAAGGATATTGTTTCCCTTATCACGGACAGCGCCGAGTGTCTGGGCAATCGCACGGGCTTCTAAGGGATCTCCGGCTTTGGTTCCCGTACCCTACACATGTACCGATCAATTAGAGAACTTTCGATCAACTTCAAATTCAAATTCCAGTAGAAAGTGTCGAGTAAACGAAACGAGTATTAGAGCAGTCACTTACATGGGCCTCAAAATAATGAGTGTCGTCGAATTTAAGTCCGGCCGAGGCATAAGTAGCAAGGATCAATTCTGCCTGGGCGTCGGCACTGGGAACCGTTATTCCTTTAGTCTTCCCATCTTGATTGACCCCGGTCCCCCGGATGACAGCCCGGATGGTGTCGCCGTCGCGAATGGCATCGCTGATTGGCTTGAGGATGATCGCGGCGATTCCCTCTCCTCGGCTGTAACCGTTGCCCTTCTCGTCAAAGCTCTTGCATAACCCGTCTGGTGCAAGAAACTGCTGGTTTGACAACATCATGAACATGTCGGGGTTGAGCATTATATTCACGCCTCCTGCGATGGCCATTTTAGATTCGCCATTGCGGATGCTCTGGCACGCTTGATGCACCGCGACCAGCGACGATGAGCAGGCCGTACCAATCGTCATGCTCGGCCCTCTCAAGTCATAAAACCATGATAATCTGTTGGAGAGCAATTCACTTCCTGCCCCAGTGCCTGCGTATCTGGGCGCTGTCTCAGCATCTCGAAACAGCATTTCTCGATAATCGTTGGTGAAGCTGCCAACAAAACATCCGGTGTCGGAACCAGCAACGGCTTCAATTGGTACTCCAGCATTCTCAAAGGCTTCATATGTGACTTCCATCATCATGCGTTGTTGAGGATCAATCGCTTGAGCCTCATTTTGATTGATATTGAAGAAGGCCGCATCGAAAGCAGCAACATCTTCCGATATGAAGTGGCCGCCTTCTGTGATTGTAGTATTAAGTCGGCCTTTAGTTGGATGGTAAAATGAATCTACATTATACCGACTGCTGGGGATTTTAGTTTGTGTAGCTAGAGAGAATGTTAGTATGTGATGATATATTTCAACTAAGGGTGCAACACTTACATCTTCCCCTACACAGCAAGTCCCAGAACTTCTCTGGAGTCGAAGCATCACCAGGGAAACGACATGACAATCCAATGATCGCTATTGAGTGAGGATCAAATTCTGCCGGAGTTGAGTCGCCAGATCGTCGAAGGTAAGGCATAATGAAAACGATATTAGATAGAATACAAAGGAGGCCAAAACGAAGGAGGAAAGTGAAGAGGGATACTCGAGGATATCGGGTATCTAGGAAATAAGGTAATGTAGTAGGTGGGTAGGATGGGTATGGTGGGTGTCTTCAGTGTCAATGTGATAACTGCCAACAATAGAACTGGATTACTGGTAATCAAGCAACACATGCAACCAACCCAGATTAGTTTACATGGAAACGGTGATAGCTGCGGGTTTCCAACCTGCCTAAAATGATTATAATGCTTTCAAATATAACGCCATTGAACAGCAAGAAAGCACCTCATTTTCCATGATACCCAAATATAGTAGTCTTCAGCTCCGCACAGGGATGAGGTCCTTCCAAACATTCTATTAAATTACTGATAAGCAGTTCAACGCAATAGTTATGCTGGTAGTCTGCATACATCCCCTCTTGGCAAGGTTATTGGGATCTAGGAGCTTCCTTTCGGGTATGACTTTATCATTTGCACAGCTCAGAACATGAAGCATAGCAACCTTGCCACAGTCATCCCAACCTCTAGACCCCTGAACCAAAGCTGGTTTACCCTTGCAGATGTGAAATAAAAATTCACAGAGAATACAGGTACGTGGTACGGGAAATTAGCGTTTCCACCCCTACAGCAACTTACTGTTTATATTGACACGACAGGATGAACAGGGGTCTAACTGCCTCCTAATTGGCTTTCGCAATGCTTGCTATGAATGGCATGGAGCTTCTCGAATAGAATCGTGGGATCCGACTTCACTGGCCGCGCTTCAGTAAGCATGTAGATCGTAGCTTGGAAATTAGTCAAACTAGTAGGCCTCCGCCCCAGCCCCCCAGCTTCCGGACGATACAATGATGATCCGTCATCAAGATAGCCAGTCAGTGCGTATTAGCAATCTAGACTGATCGGAAGGATACGGCGTATTGGATATCTCAGTCCAGGTCCGATCATTCAGAGCTTGGGAAAGAGTCCTAAATTCTTACAACGGCGCTATAAGACGGCAATTGGCGCAGTGGCTGGTAACGGCAGTGATAATCCTCCAATATGAAAATAACAAGGCGGCACTACGACGGTAATGCCACATTTTTACGTACGGGCAATGAAAGTGAAATCTAGATGCAGGTCTTATTCGTCCATAGTTGAGGGGGTGTGCATGTAGTATATGCCGCTACGCCACCCTGGAACTTTTGTTTTACTAGAAACGGGTCAGCGGCGTGGCACAGGGTACATGGGGGTTTTCAGCTGATCTCGCAATTAATTACCGTAAAATACAATATGCGATCAAACATGGTCATTATTACAAACCTTATTGTGGCTGGTACCTTTCCGGCATTCCTGCTAACGACTGAACTCTTACGTGACTGAGTTCCGGTTGAGCTGAACAATATACTCTCTATCAGAAGCCTTCAGAGAAATCACTTACACTTTATGTTTCTCTTCTAAGACTATTTAGTCACAACAATTTCATACTATACTATACCTTGATAAACGCCAGATACTTATCATCACCATGCCAAATCGAGTGAATGAAGAGCCTCTTGCGCATGTAGTTCTTGCTGCAGTTCCAATTTACGGGCATGTTGAGAAGCTAGCCATTATTGCAAGAGATCTCTTGAAAAGAGGCTATGAAGTTACTTTTGCAACAGGCACTATCTGGAGAGATCTTGTAGAAAAGACTGGCGCCAAATTTGCTCCTCTTCAAGGAACTGCTGATTTTGACGGTCGAGACTTTGAAACGGCCTTCCCAGCATGGAAGAATTTACCTCCAGGCCCAGCAAGATTTGGATATCTTCGTCATATGTTTATTGAACAGATGCCGGATCAACACAACAGCATTCAAAACGTCTTGAAGGATGCTAAAACTCGTGGAGTTAAGACGGTGGTGATACAAGACACCGCATTTTTTGGCATGAATCCTGTTCTCATGGGAGCACCTGGAATACGACCAGCGGGTGCAATTACTGTTGGCATTACGCCATTGCCTCTATTTAGCATTGATACAGCGCCATTTGGAAGTGGCCTGCCTCCAGGTAGCTCGGAAGAAGGCCGTGCACGCAATATCGCTGGCAATGAGAAAATTAGAGCATTAGCTGCTGTCACCCAATCCAGCTTCGTCAAAAAGATGAATTCCNTTAGGAGTTTCAGAAGTTTGCGATTCTCTCTTAGATCTGGCAGTCGTTGCTCCAGATCGCTTTTTACAACTCTGCATCAGCAGTTTTGAGTATCCAAGAAGCGATGCGCCAGATAATCTAAGGTATATAGGAGCACTTCCACCGGGACCAGCTAGTGACCGGCCACTGCCTCCGTGGTGGGATATAGTCTTGAAACATGAGAAACCGCTTGTTGTTGTTTCCCAGGGAACTCTATCAAACCACGATTACGGAGATCTCATTCTTCCCACGTTGGAAGGCTTGAAGGACCTTGACGTGCAAGTTGTCACTACTCTGGTCCGGACTGCGACTTTTGGGGAAAATTTCAGGGTTCCTCAAAATGTACTAGTGGCTCAGTTCATTCCTTTCGAGTTGCTGTTCAAGTATGCCGATATCATTGTCAATAACGGAGGCTACGGCACGGTTCAGACGGCATTCTCACTTGGTGTCCCGATGGTTCTAGCAGGCCAGACCGAAGATAAGACGGAGACGAACGCACGTGCCCATTGGACTGGCGCGGCGATCAATCTGGCAACCCAAAATCCAACAGCACAACAAGTGAGAGAAGCAGTACAGGAGGTCTTGGCAAATCCAAAATACAAGGCACGGGCCGTGGAGTTGAAAGTTGAGTACGAGAGCTGTGATGCACTACGATCCATTGCCGAGACTATCGATGAGTTGGCAATATCAGGAGACACTGTGGTGTCAGCATAGTTATTGCATATGATTATAGCCAGTGGTATACCTTAATTCAACCATGCCTCTCAGCTGCATCCCAAAAGTGTAATCTTCTTACCTCATCCGAGCTCCCAGCTGAGCATCATGTACTTGGCATAAAATCCTCCAGACCATAGTCAAGACTGACGTGACTCTGTACAAGTGATAACCGATGGAAATAATACGAGCCTGCAAGCTAACGTTACGTAGCGAGATCTGAAGTAGTACAATACTGGTACCGGTACTGCTCAAAAGGACCTTGCATATAACGGATGCAAGTAATATATCAACAACATTTTCTACAGTTACATCAAGGCTCAGTAATCACATGTAGATTGTTTTATCACATGTTTTGAGATAAGTCATTTACAATCTGCTCAGTTAGAAATCGGAATATTCGGACCGAAAGAAACTTTTACGTAGCAGCATCTCTTGTGAATATCTCTTGGAGGTGGAGGTCTCCATCCATACACCCATACACCCATACACCTGATAGCTGAGTGCATTGTGCCAAAGCCCAAAGGATTGTCTGGCTATAATTGCCCTGGTGGCTGGTTAGCTAAAAGTCCCTGCATAAAGCCACAGCCGATACACTCACTAGTATAATAAATTAACCAACCTATCTCTAGGGGCCGTGTGCAACAATGCAGTGTTCAGATTAATGTTCGTCTGATAACAACATATTTGGCCCCAGATATAATGAGACCCCACGGGGGTTTAAAGAACAGACCCGATTCCTTATCTTTGGGATGAACATCTTCCGGGACCTTCCTTTCTGGATTACTTATGCAATATCTGCGATAGTATTGATTGACATATGATTACGCGCGTACGAAACAGAAAAAGGGTGCTTCTGTGGTGTCATGTCCCCTGTCGCACACAGTCAGACATGGCTACAGCAGTTCATAGAGGCGCACCCCTCTGCAACGACATCCTTCGCATCAACGATTGTAAGGATGTTGCAGGGGGTGACTTGGATACTCATCCCATCATTACCCCCACTTACCGAAGAATCTTAAATGTAAACCTTGAGCTAACAGATGGTCTAACATAATACGGAAGAAAGTTTCAGATTTATGTCAATGCTCAAATGTAGATCATCTAGTTACAGTAATTTAATTGTCGGGCCTAACTAATGTAGTAAAATGTTAGCCTTAGCCAAGAACGCTAAGTTCCGTAGTTTGAGATCCTTCGGGTATTTAAATAGTTCCCTTTAACACCTTTAAAGCAGCATGCATATCAACACGCTTGTACTTTTGGAAGTAAGCCCTACCCGTGATGGTGTGTAGCATAGCACTTATCACACCGTGTAATATGAGCATGTTCCTGATTCCAGAAGCGTTGGGACTGCGGATTTATTCCTCCAGCACCGGAGCACGGCCAAAGCCGCGCCGATAAGTACACAAAATTATTAATCAACTAATAAATGGTAAATAACCCAATAACGTTATTTATATATTGGCTTGCATTTTGTTTATACGTAATTTCCTTCGTGGCTTTCTCCGGTTCCTGTTCTCACCGTAAAAAAAAGTGCAGAATGGCTACGTAAATACCTATTTTTCACAGCTGTGGCCTAATAAGCCTATCTTACAGTTTCTGTTGGTAAGCGCTTATGGGGCTAGAATTACTCTCTAGGTAGCAAAAGAGAAGCAATCCTAGGCTTAAGACTTTACAATACCGGTAGACCTGCCAGACACGAGCCATATTAGCTAATCTAAATTACCGCGCGCCCATTTGCGTGTGCTGCTTTCGTATAGAACCTTTAGGGACTAGAGTCCTGCAGTAGACGTGTTCGGGAACTCGGCTCAGCAACGCTGTTGGACAAGGTGCTGCATATCGTTCTCGCCATACACTGCAAGTCTAAGATCTTCCCTAAGGACATTGCTTGCAGCTATCATCAGTCACCCTGTAGACACTCATTATTCAACACGCCTTCAATTATCTACCACCAGGGCTAATGTATTTGCATCAAGGATATGGCTACCAACACTGATCTTGCCCCTGATGATGTTCAAACCTCCGATCCAAATCGAATGTCAAGTGAACCTGTACCAGATAATGCTGCACTTCAGCACTTGCAACCTCATGAAAAAGAGATCCTGGAGCAACAATTGTCGATAGAAGATGTCAGTGTGGGCTTTTTTGGACTCTACAGATATGCATCTGTCTTAGATCTTTTGGTGCTGGCTATCAGCACAATTGCGGCAATTGCAGGAGGTGCTGCGATTCCGCTAATGACTGTAAGTATCCCCAAAACTTCATCTGAGGGTGGACTACAGCTGATATTTCTCAAGGTTATCTTTGGTAGGCTTGCGGGAACTTTCCAAGAGTTTGCGGTCCGCGAGGTTTCTCCAAGGGCGCGTGAGGATCTACGACATAATGTGAGAACCTTGACGATAGACCTATTGTATCTGGCAATAGCAACATTTATTGTCATCTACGTATGTACTGTAGGCTTCATCTACGTTGGGGAAAATATCTCGAGAGCTATAAGGCAGCAATATCTTCGAGCAATCCTTCGACAAAATATTGCCTTCTTTGACAAGTTAGGAACTGGAGAGATCACAACTCGGATCACAGCCGATATGAACTTAGTCCAGGATGCAATATCTCAGAAGATGGCCTTGACAATTACCGCATTGTCAACATTTATTACTGCGTTCATTGTTGTTATGGTGTATTACTGGAAGCTAGGTCTGATCTCCATAAATTCTGTAATTGTCATGGTGGCCGTGATGGGTATTGCATCCAGATTTGCCATAAAGTATAGGAAACAAGCTCTCGAAATATACGGCCTTGGTGCGACTACTGCAGAAGAAGTCATTAGTTCTATCAGAAACACTATTGCTTTTGGCACTCAGCAGAAACATGTGAAGCAGTATGACGGCTACCTTGATGCAGCCGAGAAATGGGGCAAAAAGGCGGAAACAGTAATGGGCTTTTCTATTGGAGGCATGATGGGCGTTATAATGTGGAACTATGGACTCAACTTTTGGGTTGGATCTAAATTTCTAGTTGATGGTGAAATCACTCTGGCCAAGATCGTTACGATCATCTATTCGACTGTCCTTGGAGCTTTCTATCTTGGATTCATCGCGCCAAATATGCAGGCATTTGCTGCAGGCCTCGCAGCAGCTTCGAAAATCTTTGCTACTATTGATCGGAAGTCACCGTTGGACTACTCATTAGAGGAAGGGACTAAACTAGGACCTCTCACCAAAGGAAGCCTCGAGTTCCAGAATGTGAAACTCATCTATCCTTCTAGACCAGATGTAGTTGTTCTCGAAGACTTCTCTTTACATGTTCCGGAAGGTAAGACTACAGCACTAGTCGGTCCTTCCGGTTCGGGTAAGAGTAGCATAATAAGCCTTATCGAGCGATTCTACTCTCCTGTAGGTGGTAAAATATTATTAGATGGATATGACATTTCTTCCCTTAACCTTAGATGGCTTCGGAAGCAGATATCTCTTGTCAGCCAGGAACCAGTCCTTTTTGGTACGACGACTGTACTAGGAAACATAAAGCACGGTCTAATAGGCACCATGTATGAGGGGTTCACTGAGGAAGAACAACTAGGCCTAGTAATCAAAGCTGCAAAAATGGCATGTGCGCACGATTTTATCATGAGCCTTCCTGATGGTTATAATACCAGCGTTGGAGAGAGAGGCCATCTGCTTTCAGGAGGCCAGAGGCAAAGAATCAGTATAGCACGAGCAGTTGTTGGTGATCCTAAAATCTTGTTATTAGACGAGGCAACCTCTGCACTAGATACTAAGTCCGAAGCTATCGTCCAGCAAGCTCTGGAGGCAGCTGCCAAAGGAAGAACTACAATAGTTATTGCTCATAGGCTTTCCACCATTAAGTCTGCTGACAATATTGTTGTCATGGGAAATGGTCGGATTCTAGAACAAGGCACGCATAACGAGCTTCTAGAGCGCAGAGGTTCCTACCAAGCTCTAGTCGAGGCACAAAAGTTCCTAGAAGATAGAGAGGATAGGGTGAGCATCTTTGGACAGGATGCGAGCACATTGGTTTCTGTTGAATCCATTGATAAACCTGCGAGTCCGATAAATATGAAGCCAGATCCGCTACAGTTGGTTGCTACCAAGACACCAAACATTATCAGTTCATCTGAAAAGGTAGAGCAGAAGGATAAATACTCACTTTGGTCATCGATCAAACTTGTAGCTAGCTTTAATAAGCCCGACGCGTGGTGGATGGCCCTCGGATTAATATGTAGTGTTCTAGCTGGTGGCGGAACCCCCACTGCTGTTGTCTTCTTTGCCAATTGCATCGAAGCTCTCTCTAAACCTCCATTTCAGTACAATAGTCTCAGATCAGATGTCAACTTCTGGTGTCGAATGTATCTGTGGCTTGGTATCGTACAGTTTATACTTCACTGCATCCACGGTTACGCATTCGGTAAATGTTCAGAAAGACTTGTACATAGGTCGCGATATCGGATATTTCAAACAATCCTTCGGCAAGATGTTGCATTTTTCGAAGAAAACTCTACTGGCGCTCTTACTTCTTTCCTATCAACTCAGCCTACGAGTTTGGCTGGAATCAGTGGGGTAACGCTTGGGACTCTTCTGACTCTGACAACAACGCTTGTCGCTTCAATAGTGGTCTCCATCAGCGTTGGATGGAAGCTTGGTCTTGTGTGTACATCCACCGTACCAATCCTTCTTGGATGTGGTTTCCTTCGTTTTGCAGTTCTTGTTAAGATGGAGGCAGCGACTATGTCAGCGTACAAGAGCTCTGCTGACTACGCGTGCGAGTCTACCTCCGCAATACGAACAGTAGCTTCACTGGGGCGCGAAGATGAAGTCTGGAAAGAATATCACAAACAACTTGCTGCTCAAGCCGCAAAAACTCTTAAGTCAAGTTTGTGGGCATCTTCTCTCTATGCTGCGTCCCAGTCCCTACCGTTCCTTTGCACAGCTCTTGGCTTCTGGTATGGCGGAAACCTGGTCAGCTCTAATGAATACACATTATTCCAGTTCTTCCTCTGTTTTACTGAAATCACATTTGGGGCGCAGACTGCTGGAACTATCTTTTCTCGTGCTCCTGATATGGGAAAGGCTAGAGATGCTGCCAACAATCTGCAGGTGCTATTTGACAAAGAGCCTGCTGTTGACACATGGTCGAATACTGGTACGCCCATACAAAATGTGAAAGGAGAAATCGAGTTCCAAGATGTGCGTTTTAAATACGCCTCTCGCACAGATTACGCTCTCAAAGGTCTCACCTTCAGTGTTATGCCGGGACAGTTTGTAGCACTAGTAGGAGCTAGTGGGTGTGGAAAAAGCACTACAATTTCACTACTCGAAAGATTCTATGAGCCCACTAGTGGAGTTGTAAAGTTGGATGGAGAGGATATCTCAAAACTCAATATCAATCAATACAGATCGTTTCTATCATTAGTCAGTCAGGAACCAACATTATATCACGGAACGATCAGAGACAATATTCTACTAGGTGGTAACAATGATGACTTTCCAGAGGAAGAAATCGTTAAGGTCTGCAAGGATTCTAATATTTATGATTTCATCTTATCTCTTCCGTAAGTTCTTTTTCTATTCAATTCTGCTTCTGTCGTTCCTCAAACTTTTAACTCTCTTATTAGTGATGGCTTCAACACCATTGTTGGCAGCAAAGGCTCCCTACTCTCAGGAGGGCAGAAGCAACGCATAGCTATAGCTCGCGCTCTGCTCCGCAACCCTAAGATCCTACTTCTTGATGAGGCAACGTCAGCCTTGGATTCAGAGTCTGAGAGAGTTGTCCAAGATGCTCTCGACGCTGCGGCTCGTGGTCGTACTACTATCGCTGTAGCACATAGATTAAGCACGATCCAGAAGGCAGATATTATTTACATGCTTGGTCAGGGCCATATTGTGGAGTATGGTACTCATAGTGAATTGATGAGAAGTAAAGGTAAATATTATGAGTTAGTTAACTTGCAGGGTTTAGGGAAAACACCACTCGAGCCCGTACAGGAGTAGTGTGATGTATACTTGAGCATTACAGAATTTTTATTAATGTGTTGCATTTCCAAGAGAGTAATATAGAGGCATAAACACATATATTAGTTTATTATATTTTATTTCGCTAGCAATTAATTGATTTGANTTTTTTATTTCAGGAAAGAACTGGTATTGTCACTAACGGCTATCAACCACTACGTAAGTTATCACATATCAGCGTAAGGCATCTCAAGGCATAAATGAGCTATATNAAAAAAAGAACTGATAACTAAAGTAATACATTTCTAAGGCATTGGAGTTCCTTAACTGACAGACTTGTGAGCATACACCTGCCTTGCCCTCTTAGAGACATTGCCTTTTCTAACTACAATCCTCCGAGTATGGTACCTGACAGCACGAATTTCTTCAAATCCCCAGGTTTGCTCAGCAGTCCACTCATTTTTCTGGCTTACAACATAGCTCTGTACATGCTTGCCGGTAATATCCTCAAGCCATGAACTTGGGTTTCCATCTGCTAGTATCTTGCCAGAAAGAAATTTCTCATCGCCCTCATCTTCAGAGCCAGCCATTTCAAACATGGTGTAAAGTCGAGATTGCCCTATAAGTAATGTAAGGATTGCGATGACCAAAGTAGAGTTTATAAAGATGGAACCCCAATTTACGAATCTACAAAATTAATTAGAGTTATACGCACCTTCAACGTCTCCAAACATTCCATCCTTTTTTGCGACCTTGTTCCAATCCAAGACTCGCTTATCCTCCCCCTTAATACCAGCAGTAGCAACGAGGACGATATCTATATGCGTAGTATCACTTTCATCGACATATTCCTTAATTGAAAGGTTTGGAGTGCCTAACCCCATTGCCTTGCGAACCATCCAAGGGATTCCTTGCTATGGGATTGGAAATGGTGATTAGTCTCTCCAAAATTCCATAGGATCTCTATTGTCTTAGAACATGGGATAAGGATAGTCATACAAGTGCAAAGAGCTCATCCATGCTATCTGACAAGCTCTTATCCTAGAAGAGAGAGTTTTCTTGTAAGTGTACAAAGACATCACTCGTTTTAGAGTCTTGAGGCTCCGTACCAGGACATATTCGCCAGTAAGATTCTCGACGGTAATTTCTTTTGGTGCTGCCATGTTATGAATGCAAAATTTTCAAAGATAATATACTAATGAACTTAATTCGACTATTAGAAGCAAGAGGATTTACGAGATTCAAGTTTTGCTTGTATGCGAAACTTATGGGAGTTTTCGGCGGTAAAGATATTCAGTATCTGACAGTCTTTTGCACATATCCGGGAGAAACGTGTTTTGTGATTACGTAAGTAAACACACAGTTTCTGAGATTCTGTTCCTTAATATGGGTGTAAAAAAGGAGGGCGTTGTGTGGCTAGCGCCTTCCTAACTTTCTATGGACGTACTATACCGTACTGTATGTAATACGGCCGTTGTACCGTATAATCCTGCTGTGCCGCCCACGAGAGTGAGAAGAAGCATGGATCTGGCCTGTAACTTATTCATTTTATTCGTCTGATCACAAAACCGATGGTGTGAAGCTGACAAGGAAATGCTGATAGGAAACATCGTGTAATATGTCCGTATTAGATCAGTTATTTTGAATGTGATAGAGCTGAAAGCCGTTCTTGAGCGACAGGGGTGCACCCTGGCATCACGCTGCTCTAGCCAGGTCGCAATCTGACCACAGACAGAGTTCAGTCCGGTAATTACCAAGTCGGCGCCGGGGCTTGTTGACGCCGACCCCGGCAATCGGCGAATCCAACGAGATTGACGTGCATGCCAAGCATGCGCCGGCCAAGGCAGGGGATGCTTGTCGGTACCGGACTACTATGGCATCCAAGTGTTCCCACCACGCTAACCTAAAGTCCAATAGGCAATTTTACATGAAATGTCGCTATTAATTACCAACGGCGAGTTCGGAATACGTGAAATTTTACGCGAATGAGCTCGCCAGGAATTGCGGGAGGTTCTACCCGGCAGGTAAAAAGTCCTAGTGTCTTGGGAGATTGGGTATCTAAACTCAGAACTTTTAACTCAGCCATTTTAGGTCCCAGCTTTGCCTCTTAGAAGATGCGTAAAATATAAGTAAATGTCTTGAGTATCATGGCCTTAGATTACAGTAGGAGCAGGCACAGCAGGATCTGAGTTTATTTTGAGTTTAAGATCAACAGGCTTTGCCGCGGACATACATGTTTGACGTACACTATCAATATCTTTATCTATCAATTGATTATCGAGTCCAGGGATTCCATTCCATTCCATTCCATGTACACGTGTTTGATCCTCTGCAGCTGGTCTGATAACGCAAAATAGAATCAGCATTGTGTTAGCTATGGCTATCAATTCTAGACTCTGACCGTTAGTCTTACAATCTGTAAGCCACCAAATGAGCCGTGCTCATGTCTTACTGTATGCAGGGTTTGACTTTGCATGGATCCTCGTTTGAGCCCCGACGCGTCACTCCCCAGGGTCTTTCAGCTTCCTCATCATGCTTAGAAAAGTGAAATGCTTTCTAGACCTTCAGTAATGCAGTAAGCAACGGCAGAATGATTTCCGTCTAGGAGAGTAGTGCTCAGTCAAGAGCTCTAGACGTTCTGTGTACCTCACTGTTATTAGGAAACAACTTTGTAGCGCTTTCCTTGCGCAGGACGGACACGATGGCCATCTCTACTGCAGAAGTCACTCCCCCGCGGAGAATACTAGCCGTTGTAACTGTTGGACGGCTTACTCATGCAGGTAAACAGCAGAATAACTCAATGCTCTCTATTCTTGGTGTCTGGACTCCAAGCTGAATTTAGTTCTCTAGTACCGATTCTCGAAATATGTCGAGTTCTCCACCGCCGTGGCCACATCATTGAATTTGCCTGTCTTGAAGGCTGCCAGAATATCGCAGATCCTTATCCATTCATTTCTAAAGTCCACATTATAGCCCGGGCTGTCGATCCAATAGAGGATGCGAGAATACAAAATGCAGTCGATGAGGCCGACATCTCCAGCGCAAATGGCCGAAAAGGCCTCTTAGAATGCCTGATGTTCTTTGATAGCTTTTGGAAAGAAGCGTTTGATACTCTGGATATTTTAATGGGTTCACCAGAAAGACCAGATTTCATATTGGCCGATCTACTGGATCATTCTTGCATAGATATGATGAATAAGTGGCACGTTCCTCTAGCAGTTCATTACCCACAGATGCCATGGATGTTCGTGCCCCAGAAATACATCCCAGGTCTTCCTGGTTTTCAAAGAAAGCTCATTACGAGCGAAAATGCTTCTCTATGGGACCGAATTCGCGAAGATATGTTTGCACTTAGTCTGCTCTTTTCGATGAGACATTATGGGAAATGGCGTGCGAAGATGCGAAAAGCGGCTGGGGCGCCGCCATCTCCGTTGATGCGGAAACCAAACTATCTCGTCTTTGTTAATTCTTGCTTTGGTCTTGAGGTCCCAAAGGATCTACCTCCGCTGATGACCCCAATCGGTCCTATTTTGTCAGAGAACTACGATCCGCTCGGTGATGAACTTTCCTCCTTTCTTTCATCACATCATCGAGTCGTCTATATCGCCTTTGGTTCCCATGTCAAACTCTCAGCATGGAGAATAAGGGCAATGATACAAGGAGCTACGTCTGCAATGAGGTCCAGCGATATAGATGGCGTAGTCTGGGCGATGAAAATAGCCAAGGATGGGATCCAGCAGTTGCATCTCGAGCAAGGTCCTGAACCTGACAGCATTGACTATCAAGCAATTCTTACCAACTCCCATTCACAATGGAAATTCATCCCTTGGGCACCGCAACGTGCCATACTGGCCCACACCTCTACTCGACTGTTCATTACACATTGTGGGGCCGCATCTACGAATGAAGCTACATTCCACGGCGTCCCAATGCTTGCACTCCCTATATACGGTGATCAAATAGCCAATTCACGCCGAGCAGCAGCAGCAGGCGTAGCTCTGACGCTGGACAAAAATGCATTTACGGCCCACGAACTCCTAGAGAAGATGCAATTCATCCTACGTGATGTAGATGATTCTTTTGCTAGAAATGTTTTAAGGATGAAGAGAATTGTGACTATCACCAGTAAAAGAAAGGAGCTGGCTGCAGATTTGATTGAAGAAGTATTGTATGATCATGAACTGAGGTGGGAATGCAGCATACATGATGATGAGTGGAAGGGTAGATCATATATTGAAGGTTTGGAAGAAGGGTTTAATGGTGTTGGAAGAGAGTTGCGGCCTATGCATTTGCAGACCGCAGACGCACGGATGGGGTGGGTTAAGGGTAATAACTGGGATATATGGTTTGTATATGCTAGCTTTGTTGCGGCACCTTTCCTAGTTGTTAAATTGTTGAGAAGTTTTTGGTAGTTTTATGATGTAGCTTATGATAATCCACAAAGTAGTATATGACTAGAATTGTTGTGTTTGAGAATGAAAGTCAAGCACTGCTATGGTGATTCAATCAAAAAACTGCCTGCTGCAAATAACTCCGACTATTTCCAATTTTTTCAACAGCTAACGAACGAAAAAAACAAATAAGAAAAAGAAGGGGAACCTCTACTTCATACTTCATTCAAACCTTAGTGGAATGATGGTTTTATTTGCCCAAACCATTTGTGGTTGACGTCAAGTCTATCTCCGCCTCAGTTGTCACAGAAGCTCGCGGCTGCTTCTTGTTAACACCTAGCAACACAACCGGATCCAAGAAATTGAAGACCGCCAAAGCAATGACTAACATAGAGCCGTCCAAAGCAATAAAGTACCTCTCATGAGTAGTCAACTCTCCTCTCCAACCTTGCAACAGAGCAACAGCACGATACACACTCCGAATGTAAATAGTGATATAAGACACAATCATCGCTCCCAACACCAGTCCCTCCTGCCTCGATATAGGCAAATTTCTCGACTTGACAAGGAAGTACACCACACAAGAGAGGAAACATGTCATGGTAGCAAGCTGGAATATAATTCCACCAGCAACAATGTGTGTTCCGCCAGTGGTATTCCCTCCGGTATTGAACTGATGGCTCGCGACGCCGGCACCTGAAGCTTGAATCAACAGGGCGATAACATCACAGGTGCAAAACACCCAGAGATAAAGTTTAGGCTTGAGCAAACTATACTGCTCGTCTCGATCGCGATGACGAATAAGATAACCAAACACGACGTAGATGGCGGCAGCGACAAAGACGGGTGCGATGACCAACGTTGTGATTTGCATCAAGAAGGCGTGATTATTGTAGGGACATTTCGAGTTCCAAGTCCGGCCAGCCCAACCAAGGATTTCAGTAGCCGCAGCAATGGTAAGCAGGTATGATGACCATGTCCTGTATTGGATGGACCGAAACAGGTGCCCGATGAGAGTGAGCGCAAAGAGGACACAAAAGGTAATTCCCGCTGCGCGAGAGGGGATGTAGCCGTAAGAGGTCGCAAGGCCGGGGATAATGGCATGGCAGCCTTCGAGGAGACTGTTATCGATGGGCATGTTTTATTTGTGATGTTTGGATGGTGGTGATAATATTTTGGTGGAAGAGGAAGGTCGAGGTAAAAGGAGAAGGAGAGAGAGAAAGACGCGTCAGACAAAAAATCGCATATGTTGTGCCACAACCAAGATTGAGCAAATATGCTTGGCAAAGTTGGAAGTATTGAAAGAAAGATAAGGGGGTAGTAGTTTGTGGTTTGTCTCAATAAGGTTGCAAAGGAGTGCAAGTCCTCTGGTTTGCTTCCAAGACATGGGACCCAAGATGTCACGTTCGGATGGTAAATAATAGGAACGAAGGTGAAGAGGCATGAAAGGGAGTGCAAGAAGCGTTGCATCGGATAGGGTTGTTTTGGCTAAACGGCATGGAAGAGGGCGGGATTGACAACCAACAACCAACACTCTGGGTATCAAAGGGGGTAGTAGTGTGCCAGAACGTCCGCAAATGCATACAGATCATCACTGCCTCGACTTATAATGCAGATCTACCCTAATGTAGGACAATATCCAAACAGTCAAAGTGATTTATTAATTACTCTCACCTTCAAAATGGATGGGTATCCCCATGTAGGTGAAGGATGGGGGGTTGTTTCCCGTGGTCGCAGCACTGGACGCTGCTCCTCGCCTTCTGGAATATGCTCCGAGAATACGCAGATGTGCAACCCTAACCCTAGTTAAGCCGAGCTTTTACTTGGTTCTCCCTGGCACACCATATAGAGTAAATGATATTGATCCGTGTGGTCAATGGTACAAAAAGCATCAGAATACCACACGGCAGATCAGAGCACAGCAAGCGTACACGCACGGGCAGGGCACAGACCAGGGCAAAGGTTCGGAAGCACCCCTGCGCTAATTCGGGCGCCAATGCTAGTGCCGTATGCTGTGGCATTGCTCGATGCACACCTCTCCCTAGTCATACCCCCTGTTCCCAGCAGATAACAGGGGTATGGTGTACTGGTCTGTGATGAGCGTAAAATACCGGTAATACGTGAAATATATCTGAACATCCGCCAGCATCCGCCACATTCCTCCTTCCAAGCTGGTTTACGTGATAGACAAAGTAGCTACATTCGCTGAGGGGGAAAACGTGTTATTTACAGAATTATCGCTATCAATAGACAAGCCAAGTGCTGCAGGGGAGCTTAGTACCATTCTTGGCTTAAGGCATCAGAGTTCTATCATTACCAATTACCCCCAAACATCAGAGATTGCACCACCATATCAGAATTTGTGGCGTTTGATACGCTCAAGTTTACTCGCTGGAGCTCTTGAGGATCTTTTACTCAAATGTTGGTCAGTGATTCCCATGCTCCACCAATTTCATGGGTCGATTGGTTGAATACACTTCAGCCGTAGGACTGAACGTAAGTCGACGATTCACATCATGAGTTTGTTACCAGCAGGGTCGATTATGTGATTTCCACAGCTCCCACCTGCCGCTTTAGAACAGGAGGTAAGCCGCCGTGGCCTATTCCGTGTTACTACCCTTCTTCAAGTGGAGAACCAAGCTTACTCTAATTTTTGGCTGTGCCGGGGTTTCTGCAAAAGTGTTGTTGTAGTTTCTTGGTGAGCCCGTATTTAAACGCTACCATATGAGTGATCTATGATCTATCCTTATCATTACAAATTCTTGATTGATACCCCCCAATTACTAGCAAATATCCTTTATACCTGCTCTCGCTCATTTATTTATCTTTACCTAAAGCTAATTGTCCTCTTTTCCATCTCTCATTATCCTCCATCTCTACCCCCCTTCATGCCACCTGCTTTTCTCTATCCACTCCTTCACCTCTCTTCTTTCCTAATCCTCAAACTGTATTTACTACGCTCATCCTGTTTAAGTAATCAAGATGTACAGACAGGGTGTGTTGTTGTTCGGTGATCAAACTACTGAGACACTAGCTTCTATCAAAAATCTAAATCGTCAATCCAAGAAATCTCCAAGTCTTGGAAGATTTCTACGAGAAGCTGCAGACTTGATCCAAGTCCAGTCATCAAAACTCGGAATTGCTGAACGGCAACGGTTCTTTGCTTTTGAAACACTACTTGACCTTGCTGAGCATGCAGCAAGTGTCAGTCATGATGATTTACTAACCACCGTACTCTCATATGTATCACGCTTTGGTGAACTTATAATGTAAGTGACTTCAGCCTGCATCTCGAAAATGTTACTAACAGCTTTAGCCACATTGAAAATAACCCCAGTCTCTTGGGGTCTACATCATCACCAGTGCGGATAATCGGTCTCTGTACCGGTCTTTTACCAGCTGCTGCTCTGGCAGCGGCAAGAGATCTCCATGACTTAATTAAATTGGGGATTGAGATCCTAGCTGTTCTCTTCCGCCTCTCCCTAGAAATTACTCGTCGTTCTAGACAAATTGAAGAGGCACCTGGATGCTGGGGCTTTGTTGTCACAGGCACTTCCGCTCAAGATCAGCAAAATATCATCGATGAGTTTCACAAAAGCCAGGTAAAATAATCAGCTCAATTGGGGGTGATTCTAGAAACTAATTATAAAAGAATATTGCTACACATAGGCACGCATACATTAGCGTCATATCGCAGAGCTGGACCACAATGTGTGGCCCGCCATCAGTCCTGGAGAATCTCTTCTCTCATTCTCCAGCGCTCGGATTAGCACCCAAACTCAGGCTTCCTGTCGGTGCAGCCGTCCATGCTCCTCATTTACTAAGGCCAGATTTTGATAGAATCATTGGTCCATCATCCATATTTGACACTCTCGTCTCCTCAAAAACTCAGATCATGTCTACAAGTAGCTGCAAACCATTTGTGGCCGAAAACTTGCGAATGCTTCTCAAGCAGATGCTCGAAGATATCTCACAGAATACTCTACAACTCACCAGTACTGTTCAAGCAACAGCCTTGAGTCTCACGTCTAAAGGGCAGGTCAAGATGACAGTATGTGGACCAACTAGTCATATGAGCCTAGTTGTTCGTGGCTTTGAATCCCATGGAATTAAAGTCGAATTAGACGAGTTAGCAGAGATTCGAACGAATCGTCCCAGTTTACGAGAAGGTTCCAGTGCTGTGGCAATTGTGGGGATGTCTGGGAGATTTCCCGGTGCTGAAGGCATCCATCAGTTCTGGGATATAATCCAGAGCGGAAAGGAGCTCCACGAGAAAGTGAGTGTTCTGTTAATGCAGGCTCCTTCCATATTGTTTAACAGCCTGAAACTAGGTTCCTAAAAGCCGATTCGATCTCGACAAATATTACGATCCTACTGGTGCTGCCAAAAACTCCATCTTGGCAGAATATGGTTGTTTCTTAGCTAACCCTGGACACTTTGATGCTCGTCTGTTCAGTGTGTCACCACGTGAAGCAGCTCAAATGGATCCCATGCAACGTCTCCTACTCATGTCCAGTTATGAAGCCCTGGAGATGGCAGGATACACTCCACATGGCACCTTATCAACTGACAGCAAACGAATTGCCACTTACTTTGGACAAGCAGCAGATGATCAGAAAGAAATCAATCACAGCGAGGGGATTGACATGTATTATGTCCCAGGACTAGCTCGAGCATTCGGTCCCGGTCGCCTTAACCACTATTTCAAATGGGAAGGCGCATCTTTCAGCTTAGATTCTGCCTGTGCGTCGAGTTCTTCGGCCGTTCTACTAGCTTGCCGTGCACTCATTGCAAGAGACTGTGACACTGCGTTGGCTGGTGGCGGGTCTATCCTGAACACACCCCATGCATACTCTGGTCTTAGCAGAGGTGGGTTCCTTTCCACCACAGGAAGTTGCAAGACCTTCCGCAACGATGCCGATGGCTATTGTCGCGGTGAAGGAGTCGGCGTTATTGTATTGAAGCGCCTTGAGGACGCTCTTGCAGACAATGACAATATTCATGCTGTGATAAAGGCAACTGCGAGGAACTACTCCGCAGAAGCAACCTCCATCACACATCCACATGCAGAAACTCAAGAGCGCTTGTATAAGCAAGTTTTGCAACAAGGTGCTATAGATCCCCATGAGGTATCCTATGTGGAAATGCATGGCACTGCAACGCAGGCTGGTGACGTCTGTGAAATGAATTCTGTAACCAACGCCTTTGCCAAAGATCGGCCAAAGGAGAATCCATTATATGTTGGTGCTGTCAAAGCTAATATTGGACATGGAGAAGCATCAGCAGGTGTTGCTGCGATAATCAAAACGGTTATGATGCTACGAGAGGGCATGATTCCACCACAGCCTGGGGTTGTAGACCATCCTCTAAACAAACAATTCCCACCGTTGAATAAACTTAACGTCCAGATTCCGGATAGAAACCGTCTTTTCAAGACAACTAATAGCGATGGGAAAAGAAAAATGATTATCAACAACTTCGATGCAGCCGTAAGTAACCTACTCCATACCCTTATTCAATAAATACTAATTCAAAAAGGGTGGCAATACAAGTATTCTTATCGAAGACGCTCCTACAAAGATAGAGAAAGAAGATGACCCACGAACCTACCAGGTTGTGACTTGTTCGGCACGAACCTTGTACTCATTTAAGGAGAACAAGAAACGATTGCTGGACTATCTTACTTCTGAGCCTGAAATCACTCTCGGTGATCTAGCCTACACTACTACCGCCCGTCGAATGCATGATATATACAAAGTAGCGTTTCCTGCATCGTCAGTAGAAGATATTATTCGGCTCCTGAAATCAGATCTGGCAAATGCGGCCAATCCCAAGCGACCAAGTGCTGAGGTCCCTGTAGTCTTTACATTTACTGGACAAGGTTCTCAATACGCAGGAATGGGCAAGGAGCTATTTCATACATGTCCAAGATTTAGAGACCGAATTTTGAGGTTACAGACCTTGTGTGACTGGTTGGGCTTCCCCTCCTTCCTTGACATCGTCGTGAATAACGAGATGAGCATGAAACGGAAAAAGCCAGTACAGGTCCAACTAGCCATTGTTTGTCTCGAAATTGCTTTAGCCGAACTGTGGCAGTCTTGGGGAATCCATCCAGATCTTGTAATTGGACATAGTCTTGGAGAGTATGCTGCTCTATGCGTAGCTGGTGTACTCTCTGTCACAGATGCCTTGTTTCTTGTCGGACAACGGGCAATATTATTATCTAAGAAATGTACGCCAGGTACTTACGCAATGCTGTCTGTTGTCTCTGATCCTGAAGCTCTTCAAGAATTACTGGGCAACAATGAATTCTCAGGTTGTGAGATCTCTTGCAAAAACACCCAGACTTCGACTGTCGTGAGTGGGAAAGTTGAAGTTTTGAAGAATTTGAACACACATCTTCAGGCAAGGGAAATCAAAACAACATTCTTGGAAGTTCCTTTTGGATTCCATTCCTCCCAGTTGGATCCCACCTTATTAGACCTAGAACAGATTGCAGAGAAAGTTCATTTTGCAAAACCTACCATTCCGGTCGCCTCTACTTTAAAAGGTACTATCGTAGCTGATGAAGGCATCTTCAATGCAGATTATCTAGTCCAGCAGGCTAGGCAGCCTGTGAACTTTATCAAGGCTCTTCAATCAGTTAAAGATGCTAAATTTGGAACGGATGATACTTTGTGGATCGAAGTTGGTCCAAATCCAGTATGTAATGGAATGGTGCGGACGAATCTTGAGGTCCCTCCAACAAGGTTACTGTCTACACTTAAATCTGGGGAAGACAGTTGGAAATTGATCTCAAAGTCGATTTCTGCGGCTTACACATCTGGGAAGTCAGTGAATTGGCCAGAATTCCATAAGGACTATCTCAAGTGTCTCAGTCTTCTAGAGCTTCCGACCTACGCATTTGATGTGAAGGACTATTGGTCTACTTATAAGGAGACCGTGGCAGTGACTGCAGGTCAGGCAGTATCTCCCGGCCCAGTCGGAGTATCAGTACCGGGATTTCCAACAACAAGTCTGCAACAAGTAGAAAGAGAGTCCGTCTCTGATACAGAGATCTCCGTAGTTTTCTTATCAAGAACCGCGGAACCACAGATGTATGCTGCAATCACTGGGCATGTTATCAACGGTACTCCAATCTGTCCCAGCAGTCTATTCGCCGACATGGCTCTCACCGCAGCAAATTATGTCAGGCACAAAGCCAAGCTAGGGCTAAAAGTCCCAGATATGTCTCTTGAAGCTCTCAATATTACCCATCCCCTCGTAGTACCAGCCCTCAACCCAAAGCAATCTATCCAGGTCATTGCAAAATCATCTGCCTCTTCAAATTGGTCTGTTGAGATAACCTTCAAATCTAAAGATGGTTCAATTGAACATGATCACGGCGGATGCCGAGTTACTTTTGGAAATGGTGAGGACTGGAAGGCTGGATGGGCCAAACACTCGTGGTTCGTGAAAGCAAGAATGGACTCACTCGCCAATTCTGCAAAATTGGGCCAGGCACATCAGTTACTTAGGCCAATGGTCTATAAACTGTTCCAACACGTGGTTCATTACAGTGAACCATACCAAGGGCTTGAGGAAGTCTTCCTGGACAACATTGTTGGAGATAGTGTGGCAAAAATCAAGCTTAAATCTACAAGCGGGGCTAGCACATTTAATTCGAACCCGTATTGGGGTGATTCAATTGTGCATCTCGCTGGTTTTGTACTCAATGGAAACACTACAACCCCTGAAGATACGGTATATATTTCTGGCGGTTTGGACAGTATGCGAGTTGCAGAAAAGCTCTCCTCAGAGAAAACTTATTCCTGTTACGTTCGCATGCAACCCGATTCTAAGAAGGGATATTTTATAGGAGATGTCTACATCTTCTACAGGGATGATATTATTGCGGTAGCTGCGGGTGTGCTGTTTCAGGAACTGAAGAAGACTATCTTGAATGCAATCATCAACGGTCACTCACCTGCTCCAGTTCAGGTGGTCAAGAGCCTTCCTCTCTCGAAGCCAAAAGGACATGTAAAACCAACCGTTTCACATGCGACATTAAAGTCCGAAAACCCTCTCTTTTCAAAAATCCTGAAGATCATTGCAGACGAAGGCCGAATCAGTGTCAACAAACTAATTGATGACGCAACATTCTCAGATCTAGGAATTGATCAAATCAAAGTCATCTCTATAGCATCCAAGATCCGAGATTTAACCTCCTTTACCATTCCTACACAGATGCTCTCCGGTGAGGCAACTATTGGAGAACTCGGAAGATATGTCCAAGATGAATTGCACGACATTGATGATAGCAGTGCTTCAACAAGCTCGAATGCCTCTACAAAGGAGTCATATTCCACACTAGCTTCCTCGGACAGTGAGGATGAGGCTGATATGGTCGATCTCTTCATGCAAACTGTTATTGCTGAGACAGGAGTAGATCCTGATGAAATTGAACCTTCGAGCCTATTTTCAGATCTCGGCGTCGATTCACTCATGAGCATCGCAATCATTGATGCCATCAAGAAGCATACGGGCGTAGTACTCCCCGCCAGCTTTTTGAATGATAATCCTACGGTTGCCGATGTCAAGAGAGCACTCGGAAAGGTTGAAGAACCAGCCAGAATTCCAAGCCCAGTTATGGCTCCACAGTCATCCCCTCCACCTCCAAGAAAATCCAGTCTTAAGGTTTCTCCAGCTCCTTCAGTTAAGATTGCTGAACCAGTGGTTCAAGACCCACCGGCACCGAAAAAACATGAACCAATTCCCAAACAAAAACCTGCGCCAAAAATCGAGGCAAAAATCGAGGTAGCTAGTAACGCAACAGTTGAAAAGATGCCCAAGTATTCGAGTAACGTTGTCCTTCTTCAAGGCCGTCAATCGTCTGGTCTAACACCACTATTCATGATCTGTGATGGGGCAGGTTCAGCAACAGCTTATATTCATCTTCCATCATTCCCTACCAATCTACCAGTCTACGCCCTCGAATCTCCATTCCTCCATTGTCCAACAGAATACAACGTCAGTATTGAGGAAATAGCAATCATGTTCAAAGCTGCCATTCAAAAGACCCAACCACATGGCCCTTACATGATTGGAGGTTGGTCTGCAGGTGCCGTATACGCATATGAAGTAACCCGTCAGCTGCTAGACGAAGGCGAGACAATTCTTGGGCTACTTCTCCTCGATATGCGCGTGCCACGGCCTATGCCCGATGCACTAGAGCCCAATATGGAATTGCTTGAACAAGCTGGATTGATAACCGGTATCAAGCGTGCCGGAAGGTCACTCGGCCTCATGTCCGAGAAACTAAAGCAGCATCTTCTCAGCACCGTCAAAGCTTTAATGGTATATGAAGCAAAGCCGATGGATCCTGCCCGTCGTCCTCATCATACATTCATCATCTGGGCAAAGATCGGTATGTCAGAGGTCATCGGTAAAGGGATGGGTATGCCTGAACCAGAGGAGCCGGAAGGTAACATAATGGAAGATGAGAATACGGGACTCAAGTCCTGGTTTTATGCCAAGAGAAAGGTGTTTGGTCCCAATGGATGGGATAAACTTGTTGGTGATGTGGAATGCCATGCTATTGAGGCTGATCACTTTTCTATGGTGACACAACCTGCTGTAAGTCTCTGCTTCTTTCAGAAAACAATCCAGGAGTATACTGAATTTTTACTACAGGTCAAGTTGACGGGCGCCTTGATGAGACAGGCTGTGGAGAAGTTCACAAGTTAGTTCAAATGATATTGACGGTTCACTTCACTGGAGAGTTTGATTTCTGATTTCGATTTATTTCCTTGCTCTCTGCTCGCAAGATTTTGTAGATGATATACAAATAAGTATAAATAGAACAATATACGTGTTATAATAGATTGATAGATCGAGAGAGCTTCCATAGATTCTTTGTCTTTGTGGTTAATGTTGCTTTGAAAGTAAACTTAACCTATCCGACGGCATTGCGGGTTGCAGATCTGGCTCCGATGTTCGGCCTCCAGGTAATTATTGTACCTTCCGAATGCCCAGGCAATACAGTTCCGATGGTATCAGGATTAAGTGGATAAGATCCTCACATGCTCAGTTTGTAATTTGCAAGAAATTACATAGCTGCAGAGGCTCCCGCTATAAGCTTTATATAAGAGACTCGTTCTTCGTTTTCACTGGAATTGAATGTAAGACGTTGATATTTACAGCCCCACCAGGCGAAAAGTCAAACCTTAGCGGTAAGGCTGTGACGCTGTGGCAGAAATCAACCACTGCCGTAGCCAAGTTTAGCCTAAAATAGTTAGCGGAAAGCCTTCAACTGCCGTTGTGGCAGAAGTTGATTGCGATAACCAGCAGTCTTAACGGCATCGGAATCGCAACATCGCATCTCCTTAAAGGCTGGTCATCTTTGATCTAGTCTCTTCCCACCTCGTCCGTTGACTCCAGCTAGTTTGTATCATCTCGTTTCCGTGATCGAAGAGCAGAACCCACCCATATAACTCTGCATGACCTCGGTCATATCCTTGGGCGAGCTGAGCGACTGGGTTTTGAGTCATGTCACTGACGCTGACATGTTTCTCGTACAGTCGGCAGTGACCTGCTGCGCCCTATTTTGGTGAGTGGAATTAGCTGCTAGGTTTTTGCCGATATCTGGAAATGCTAACGCTGTGGTTAGGCTCTTGCATCGAGCATGGCTGACTCTGTGGAAGCCCGTCCCGGAACTGATCAACATCCTGGGCGTAGAAGTACCAGACCCTCCAGAGGTTTCTCTTGCCGGTATCAAGGCCGATGCTGTAACCCTGCATTGGACCAGGCCTGGAGCAAATAAACCGGTGGTCAAATATTTGATTCAGGTCAATGGAGTTAATGGTAAGGGGGAAAGCATAACTCGGATGGGAGGCAAAGCTGATAAATTTCTTTATAGTTGGGGATTCATCACGATCCGAAAATGCTATAACTGTAACTGGATTGAAATCGGCTCACTACTACAACGTCCGAGTAATTGCAGTTGGATCCAATAACTTCCAGGCGGGTAGCAGAGTCATTCGTTTGAGAACATACGGCCGGGATGGACGTCCACAACTCGGTGCTGGCCGAATGCCTTCAAACCTGTCGAGTGATAGCCAGCAAAATGTGGGCATAGCGGATGATAGCGATGAATCCCACTCTGGTGGTCGTCCCCAATGTGCCGGCGTTGAGGCAGCAGCTCTACCCGAGGGGATCCCTGCCAGCTTTCGAGAGTCAGCTGGTGTTCATCAAGGACAAAGAAGGAACACTGGGGGCAGAAAACACTCGCCATCAAATGCGGCTGCTGAGCAGGCTGCTCTAGCCAACATAATAGCTAACAATATGCCGGAAGAGTCAATGCAACAATTGACCGAGAGATTTGAAGCTATTCGCAGAGAAACAGAGGAGATCATGGCACAAATCTCCAGAGATGCCGAGGAATTCAAAGCTCAGATTTTAGATCTAATGAAGGAGAGAGACGAGAAAAAGCAGGCCTTAAAGGAGAAAGAAGAGGCTAGGGAGAAGTTGAAGAAAGAGGTGCATTACTCGGAGCGGGCGAATAGGCAAGCCCAAACTCGGAAGACTCAGCAAGAAAAGGNCCCTTCGGGATAAACAAGCTGAACGAGTGAAGATGCAAGATGATATTGCTAGGTGGAGGAAGGAGATAGAAGACATGAAGAAAGAGAGAGAGGACTGGGGAAAGGAAAAACAGCATTGGATTGCGGCAAAAGAAACTAAGTCTGAATCTCTTCGTAATACTATTAGTAAACGGCAGCATTCGTTGAACGGCCTTGAAGAGGAGATTCGGATTAAAGGTTTACAAATCAAAGAACTGGAGGAAGAGCGCAAAAAGCTTCCCGGGGCTGAAGACAACGAGGAATCGCGTGCAAGGGATGCTGCCGAGAAGCAGAAGGATGTTGAATGGGATGTTAAAGAAAGGGATTTAGCGGCGCGTCTTCACAACCAGTCCTTACATCTACGACAACTTGAGACAGAGTTTCATAGAGCACAGACGACATTGGCAGCACTTACAGCTCGCCAGGGAGCAAACCCTCTTATGTATCATGGGAATTCATCAGGTGTCGACTTCGATCCCTCTGGTCAAGGAAAGGCAAAATCAAGGCGAACTCGTAATCGCAAAAGCAGAACAAACACGTTGTCTTCACCAATTTCGGCCTTTCCTACCCTCGACCCGTCTTTTCCCAGTGCAAGTACATACAACAACCTCAATACTTCGTCTCCGAGTTTTGCACAAGGTCCTTATTTTGATTTGAGCCACGACACTGCTATGGTGCCATTATCAGAAAATATGAATGGTATGAGTGAATCGGATATTCGTTCACTCACTGCTGGTGCTCCCCTAAGTCCTACTGCTACTTCATTGCTTCCATCTAATATATTCGCCGATGATGACCCCGATGCAATAGAATCAAGATCTTTTGGCCCTGCCCTATATGGGGGCATCGGACCCTCAATTCTTGAGAATGATCCTCAGTCTCCAGATTCTTCAAGTCGTTCGGCAAGTTTAATTTCCAGCCCTCGCAATTCTTCTCAAAATCTGTCCATATTTGGAGTTTCGGGGCGTGAATACGGCGCAGATCCTGATCGACGATCTCTCCATTCTCCAGTGACGGAATTTGGTGCTCTTGGTGCTCGTGGTAACTCGGAACGGACTACATCGCATCGACCTTTTAGTAACCTTTTCAACTTCCCTAGGGCGCGTGGCAAAACTCTTCCGGACGAGGGACCCGCATTAGGAACCCTCAAGCAAGGTCAAAGTCAATCTTTCCCACGATCAACCGAAGAGCCAGACTCTATTGCAAACAAGCCTCGCCGAATCAGTTTTTCGTCTGGTTGGAACGTTATGCCCAATTTCCTGGCTAGAAGCTTAGGAGGAGACATCTCGCAAGGCAATGCCCCTGCCCCCGCACGCAGTGTCGGTGCGAGACGAAGACGTGGGTTCAATATGTTTGGCTCTAGCCTTGATGATAGCACGGGAGTGTACTTAGAAAGAGATCCTAGTAGCCCTCGACCTATGTCAATTGCCTCATCTGATCTACCACGGCCTTCAACAGACAGTGCACCATTTGGCTGGCCAGCCTCAGATGGCGGACTTTTTAACAGGAACAGTCCTTTGGCTACAAACTGGTCTGTCAATGCTCCTCAGACTTGGTCAAGGAATCCATCTCGGAGACCTAGTTTCCAGCATGGTTCTACAACTGCTTTGACATCAGGTATTGCAAGCGAAGATGACGAGTTTCTACCACCGGAGCCATCTCTAGCGGGACAGTCAAGCCCCCCTCCTGTCGGCGTCATTGGTACACGCCCAGCCTCTGCTCATACAGGTAAACCTGTTACGCCAAAGTTAAACCCAGCAGCACCCACGTTCAAAGCGATGTTCAGTCGTTCGTCAAAAAGTGAGAGGAGCAAAAGCAAAGACAAGCCAGCCGAAACCTCAGTGATGACATCCATCCCTACTGATGAGAGTCAGACGAATCTCTCTTCTCCATCTGACTCAAGAAAATCTCGAGATACTCATTCAATACATACGCAGAACAGTATTGCTGACTCCTATGAAAGCCTGGAAATGACTTCAAGCAACACACCGTCTGATATGGCCATCCCTACAGCAGCTAGCTCTAAGGAGTCTTCTTTCAGACAACTCCTCCGTAAAGGAAGTTCCAGCAAATTCAGCTTCTCATCGATTCGTGGCAAAGACTCCGTTCTTTTTGGAGGGAAAAAAGGTGCTGGCAGCTCAGCAAATTCCGATCGAAATGCATCTACCGACCGTGATGGCAGCTTTGACGAGTATCGCGAGGATTTGGGGCTTGGTAAAAGCACGGACAGCATCACTAGCAGCCCGATGATTGGCAGTTTGGGATCAGGAGATCCGAAAGGAAAGGATAAAGAAACTGGCCCCCCAAAGGAAGGACGGATGAGTGTCAATTGGGGAAGAGCATTTGGCATCAAGAAGGGTAAATCTGGAGTTGGGAGAGAGAGTCTGGATATTGAGGGTAGTGAAGCGGAGATAACAGGGACTGAGGATGAAAGCAACATATGAGTTATGTCCATGGCCATAAAAGCGTTGGATTACGAGTATGAATTCATGTTCACATCTTAAATACCTCGATAAGTGGCGCATCAGCCAGCACGTGACCTACACAACATTTGAAGTGATCTATATATACTTCCTGAAAATCATGGTAATCAGATACTGCTTTTGAAATCACTGCTCAAACATTGCCCAGTCATAGACATTTTCTCTCGCAGAAACATTAGATGACTCCATTAACAGGCAGTATAACCAACTTTAATGCAGAATACTCTCCTATTCAACATATCACCAGCTAATTCTCTCCCAGCTGCCCTATAGATTATATCCTACTCCTCTATCCCCAAATTTATAAACCAAGACCAAATTCTTTACTTAAAACATCAACATCTTTCACGAATCTCAGCTTTGGCCTTTTCCAAAATGGCTTTGACATCGCAAGCTTGTCCAAATCATCCACAACTTCCCTCTGCATCTCACGCATATGGCTCTCGATCTCCTCATTAACAGCCTGGCTCATAACAGACTCCCACCCGGGACTCTGTGGCTCCGGAGTAGTGCTGAGAAAGCTCACATACAGATAGTCTAATGCAATAAACTTCATGAGAAGTTGTAATCTTCCACGTTCGCGGTCTCGACGCCACGTACAGTAAGGAATGGCGAGCAATCGAAGGTTTTCAGTGATATCTATACCAATCCATCTCACCAGTACCAGTAAGGAGGATGACCTCACGCTTCCTAGCGCAGTAAAGTGTTGCGGTGGGTCTTGCAAGAACAAAAGATCATGAGCAGCGTCCAACAGTGTGAACTGAGGCTTCCCTTTTCGTATAGCTAGAATATGACCTCTTCCAGACGCCCATATATTTGTGTCTAGTCTACCGCTCTTCCCATGACGATAAAGGTCATTGCCTCCACAATGCTCATCAGCGTTGAGCCTATACTTGTACCACTTCAGCATGACATGACGTGATTCTCTGCATGCTGATAACACCCCCGGAAGTCGATGATGCGATGTAAATACCCTATCAACACATGCGAGGGCTGGTGGCATCCTAATGAAGCCTGCCGGTGTGGGATTGGGAAGAACCGAGATGGGGTAACTGCCAATCGTCACGGCGAAGATGGGTACGATGCGTGGATTTGGGAGAGAAAAGCTCCAGATCTTGAGACGAAGCTCAGGTGGGAGGAGATTAAACTTTGGAAACTCCATTGTCTTGGATCGAGTTGCACAGGGAATGGAAATTTCATTAAATGTCGTGATTCTTTATATAAACGACACAACTGCATGATACATGCGAGATTGCCTCTTTGAGCCGATGTGCGTCTGCAATCCAGCCAACCACACGATGAGAGGCGCCTTCTTATATATTGTTTTATATAATCATATCCTTTCACTAATGTTATAATCCTAAAATAACCATTTAATCCTACGACAGAACTTTTGTTATTTTCATGAGATTCAATATAAATCAGGACTTAAAACAATTCTACATTTGACATTACACAGCTATTTTATGTTCATCCATGTATTTCAGCCGTATACTAACTGCTCTTCGGTGGGCCTCCAATTCCTCAACCTTCGCCAATTGCATCACGGCTTCACCGACATTTTTCAGTCCGCCAGCTGTCAACATCGAACTCGTAATATGCTTGACGTACGAACCTAGGTTCACACCGGAATACTGTTTGGCAAAGCCATAAGTAGCTTCATAATTTATCAGCATTATACCCAATNAAAAAAAAGTAACAATATCATCACTTACGTAATGAGTGATTGACTCCTGCAGAGTAATCACCAACACTCTCTGGAGTCCATTCTCCGATAAACACACTACCAGCATTTTCCACCAGACTTACAACAGCTGCCGCGCCTTTAAGTTGTAAAATCAGATGCTCAGGGGCATACTCGTTACTTAGTCGCATTGCCTCCTCCACGTCTTTAACTAAAAGGGTTATGGAGTGGTCTATTGCGCCTTTCACAATGTCAACTCTGGGCAATGCCATGGCTTGCGCATGCAGCTCGTCTTCAATGGCCTGCAGCTCTTTCTCTGAGAGATCAACGGCGATTAAAATAACCTGGCTATCCACGCCATGTTCTGCTTGAGATAGCAAGTCAGATGCCACAAATGCTGGGTTTGCATATTTATCCGCAACAACCAACACCTCTGATGGTCCTGCAGGCATATCGATGCTCACCCCAGCATTGGTATCGTTGCTGACGTACATTTTTGCAGCAGTAACAAATTGGTTTCCAGGACCCAAAATCTTATCCACCTTGCTAACACTTTCAGTGCCATAGGCCATTGCAGAAACTGCTTGAGCTCCTCCTGCAAGCACGATGCTCTCTGCGCCAACTTTGTGTGCAACATACACGATTTCCGGAGTAACACTACCATCTGCTCGCGGTGGCGATGCGAGAACAATCTTTTTGCAACCAGCCACCATTGCCGGCACCCCAAGCATCAGTGCAGTACTTGGTAATACAGCTGTACCTCCCGGAACATACAAACCAACCCGCTCGATAGGTCTTGAAAACCTACTACAAACGACCCCAGGCATCGTCTCCACTTTCAAAGGTTTATCTTCCCTTTGGGCGGCATGGAATTTCCGGATGTTGTCAAAAGAAACGTCAATAGCTTTCATCGTCTCCGGAGACAGGTTCATAAGTTCCTGTGGGAAAGGAGCTTTGATAACTGGCGACGTCAAAGAAGTAGCTTTTTCAAACTTATGTGTATATCTCAATAGTGCATTGTCTCCACCGGTACGCACATCATCAATGATAGGTTTAACTATCCCCATGATTGTATCGCTCGATCTCTGTGATGGACGTTGTAATATTTCCTTCAGTTCAACCTCGGAGGTAGTTGCAGCATTATAGCGCTTCATTTGGATCCTTCCATTCTGCTTGTCAACACTATTTCCTCCTGCCTTTTTCACACCTTCTATCTTAGTTGAGCCACTCTCGGCAGCGGGGAAAATTCCTTCTTTCACAGCCCACTGTCCTTTAGCATCACCTTGTCTTCTCTTTACTTTAACACTCTTCGAATCGAGATTCCTCTCAATATCAGCTACGCTCACACCTGCACTGATACACTTGGTCAAGGCAAAATAAATGAGGTCAGCGGCCTCGAAAGCAATCTCTTGTTTAGTTTTGGCATTGCATAGCTCCTCTGCCTCCTCCATTATCTTCGCCCGTAGTAACTTCTCGTCCGAGAAAAGTCGTGCAGTATATGATCCTTCCGGAGCTGAGATTTTTCGGGAAAGAAGGGTTTTCTCAAGTTTTGAGATACCGCGAAGGTCACCAAAACATGTAGACTGGGGCAGATGACAGAAACCTTTCAAGAATTAGAGATTTTCGCCATACAAGATTCCTATGCTTACCACGACCATTTTGTCTGACCACGAACTTCAGACAATCTTGATCGCAATCAAGGGATATCCTAACAAGCTCTTGAGTGTCGCCTGAAGTCGCGCCTTTATACCACAGCCCTCGTTTTCTGCTTTGATAGACTCCTACGCCCCTCAGTCAGCAGACTATATCATAACTTTATCAGGTACTATTTTACCTGTGCCTGTTTTCAGGGATTCAGCCACGCTCTCTTGACTACTGTATACCAATCCAAGAGCAATGCCTTGCTCATCAGTAACAATTGTCGGGATCAGTTTATCGGGTCGATCTGATGTCCATGAAGAAGCAATAAGGGCTGTAACGGAAGCCTGTCCAGTCGATGCTTCTCCGATAGATAGCTTTGTTGAAGACACCACTGGAATAGCTAGTAATTCCGTCGCAGTTTTCACGAAGGCCTGGAGATCAGTATCTTCAGAAGGCAACACAAATATTGGGCTGACTTTTTCCTCTTTCAGTTTTTCTATTGCGGCTTTGTAGGTTGAGATACCGCCCCTGGTCTCAAGTAAGGCCCCATAGGAGTAGTTGTTCGGAGTGGCAGCTTCGTCTCCCTCTAATATGATGGGGATGGCACGGTCTCCATAGGTTTTCAACGACTCTAATTGACCTATTTTCGCATAAACTTTATGAGCACCAGCGTCCAAAATCGAGATAATATCTTCAAGAGACTCAATGGCTGCAACATTGACATAGACTTCAAGTGAGATATGCCCTTGTAAAAACCCAAGCACCTCGTCCACATTTGCATTGTTCGCAGTAAAATAAAGGCATCCTAGGTAAGATAATTGCTGTCGCGTGATACCTTCTGACTTGGTCTCTCCACCGCCAACCTCTACACTTGGAAGAAATGGTAGCGGAATTGTTGTCTCCATGGTGAAAATTGTTGTTCTTGTAGGAGTGACTCAAAATATTTCGGGTGGGCATGTACACCACCGATTGCGGCATGGAGGGGCATATTGTCCTAAAATTGCTTAGCGCTTCGAGGGGAGTTTTAAGCGTTGATCCAAGCGTTCAGAGAGTTGCAAGGGCTCTGTCTGTTTGCGAAGCTTCACAACGCGAACTTCGATTCTGGGATTTTATATCGACTCCTACGATTTTGCAATCGCACATCATCCATGAAGGTTTTGTGGAAATATTAGGTTGGATGGGAAGCAGAGCTAATGTGCTCGTTCATTTTCTAAGCCTCTAGACCAATTACACCTTAATCACGGTCCGACAAGGTATTTAAAAACCGTGTTGGGCTCAAGTTTGGAAACACAGCATTTAACGATTCACTATTCCTGGTATCTGATACTCAAGGTGAAATTAAGTCCCTGTTCGATACAGATCTAGGCACCTACCGAAGGTACTCCATTCTTGAATCAATCCATCATGGTTGAGGTCAACGGCGAAGTTGTCCCCCAAACCAACGGTCACTCATCGAACTCGCCTCCGTCACAGACAGTAGCTTCTCATTCTCAATCTGTATCCGCTGCTGCTCCGGTGTCGAATCCAGTTGTACCTCCAACTTCGCTACAAGATAACGGACTCTCAAAACGCCCTCGTGATGCTCGCCTGATTCACATGCTTCTCTCATCTCTGGGTGTAACAGCATACCAAGAACGTGTCCCTCTCCAACTCCTAGACTTCGCCTACCGACATTCCTCCTCTATTCTATCTGACGCTCTCCATCTTTCCTCGGATGCATACATATCACAACAAACAAGAGCTCGAGATGCACCACCGGGTGGAGGATTTCGTGACGCAGATGGTCAAGTCAGCGCGAATGCTGTTCAAATAGCGATTCAGAGCCGATTGCAATATCAGTTCACCGGAGGCCAGGGAGGTGGTCTGAGCAAGGAGTTCCTTCTGGAGACGGCACAAGCGCGGAACAAAATCAGCTTACCAAGAGTTTTACAGAACGAATGGGGTGTAAGGCTGCCAAGTGAAAGGTTCGTCCTAACGGGTGTTCCTTGGGGCCTTAAGGAAGAATGGGAGGACCGAGACGATGGGGAGCCAGTAGATGCAATGGAAGGTGTCCAGGCTACAGAAGAGGAAGGTGTGGAAGGCGGGGAAGATGGGGGCCGAGTGGAAGATTTATTTGGCGACGACGACGCTGATGAAGATATGGATAAAGACGAATAGTTCTTTTTTTGCTTTTCCTGGCATTTACGGCGTTTAGGAAACGGTGATCATTGGGATGGCTCTTATACCAAAATCATGCTTTACAGTAGTGGCACACAGATGTCCAGAATACCAAAGGTTTTCTATTGCTCGTATGTTTCTGAGTGGGTTAAGACTGTTACTCAAGTGGCCTATCTAAGCAATCCTCATTTAAGTTTAGTTATTGGACAGTGCTGTCTAAGCGTTGGTATAATCACTGACTACTATATGTAATAAGTGGAGCGCATATATGACGCCGGAAAGATTTGTGTAATAATCAGTGACATTCCTCAATTAATGTCGTAGAATTTTAACTCGAAATTTATATATTACGAGTTCATCAAAGCTACAATGCAGTGTGTAGAAGGGCAGGCCATCTTTGTCTAACCAACTTTTCGAAACCATCCTCCAGTCAGAAATTGAGCTCTAACGTGTCAAAAGAATACCCCGTCTCAATCATAACAGAGAAATATCACCATAACAAAGCCATGAAATAAGGATTAGTAGTTGTCTCGCTTATTTCCAAATAACAAGTTACTGAATGAATGTAGAGTTAAGTCTGAGCAGCATGCTCTTCCAAGTTCTCAGGTCTTCAACGTAGTGATGCAATCTACATTATCACTGATTATGTATGGGTGGCACCAAAAGAATGCGAGAACGACATAGCCACGATAACCTCCCCAGTGTGTGCTGATAGACATGGAAGACAAGGCAAAGATTTATGCAGCACTCCACTCAGTAGCTGCTATTTGTCGCTCAAAGGTTAGTGTGGCGAGAATAATCCTGATAGCTGAAAGACTTCAGGGTTCTAGGACACCGTTGATCATCTACTTCTCTGCATAATGAGAATGGCGCAGGCTTGGTTCCTCGGCACTCTTTCATATCACACAAATGAAGATGGGTGTTGCAATCTGGTCCACAGTTGGATTCATTGATACGAGGGCGGAGTTCTTCCGTACAAAAAGGACAAGGGACAATATGACAAATATTTGAGAGATCCATTCGTTCCTGTAAGCTGCTGACTGTGTGTCCGCCATGCCCGAGCGGTTCACGGTTCGTCGGCTGCAAGAAACCTAAGTCGCCTGAAAGAGGTCAAGTCAGGGGTTCCAGCGTTGTTATCAGACCTTCGTACACCACCACACGAATCTGAAAAAGCTAATAATTCATTATTCTTGGACTATGCAGGCACGGCAGGAACACCTCAGTGCTTTGATGTTTGTCTCCCTCGGACCTACGGTAACAATGCATCCAGGCATCCCAAGACACTATGAAAGCCTCAAAGCAGGCCTAGATTCCGCGCACTCCTCCACGACACATCACTACCCTCACTGCTCATCATATACACGTAGGGATTAGCCTCTAGCCTTCTTGACGAGCGTCGATCGCTCTGCAACAGCTCATGCCAGGACCTCTCGTAACCAGCATTCCGCTCTGTCTGCCATCTGCGAACACAGATGCAGCCACCGACTACGGCACTTTGCACCACGCTCCCGTCGGTTTTCATATGTCTCTTTCGGCAAAAGGTGATACAATTCTGCTCATCAATTACATATGACGATGCATGTGACAGTACAATGTGGTACCTGAATCTTTAGTCGGTCGTGCCAGTTCAAAAATCAGCCTGTCCCTAGCTATGGAGTATGGACCAACTGGAACCGTCAGCCCCCGACGTCTTTTATTGGCATTTTGACTTACACTCCATCCACCATTAACAGTCCTAGACTATATCTCTTCCTTCGCCGTATATCAGCCGGCTAGTGATTTGACGGCAGGAACTACATGTGGGTTCCACAGGTGGTGGCAAAGCCATGGCCACCCTACCGTGTACTGTATCTCTAGTGCACATGGTGACTAGTCATTCGCTGCAAACATTAAGGTGGTGCGGGGTGTTTCTTTCTGGTGGCCGCGGTGGGCTATACCATATTGACCTGGGCTTATAGTTTCGTGGCAATCATGTTTGCACCTAAAGGTAGAGTCTATGTCTCACAGGCTGCTCTCAGCTACAATTTCTACATTACTGTGAAAATTCCCACTTCAAAGGCTAGATTTGTCTAGCTGTCTCTCGCTCTTTTATTTATTTCACTCTCGTTAATACTGTTATACTTTATCTAATTTGGTATGCTTGTCAGAACCAGTCTGGCTGCGGCCCTATCCTATTGGGTTTGCGTTGCCTTGGCCTCGCCCGTTGTGTAGGTGTCTAATAACCCTCCCCCTCCCCCTCCCTATTCAAGGGATTTTGTATTCATTTCTTCTATCCAGTGGACCTCTTCCCAAACGATTCAATGGCTTTGCATTTGGAGAGACACCTGTACGAGGGTTGAACATTGGTGGTTGGCTTGTCCTTGAGCCATGGATAACACCTTCGATATTCGAATCTGTCGATCAATCCTTGGGCATAGTAGACGAGTTTACGCTGACTCAGAAGTTGGGGTCCGAAGCTGCGTATAACATTCTTAAGCCTCACGTAGGTTTCATCTTCCAATTGTTATCGAATGCTACTGATATATAAAAGTGGGATACATGGTGTACATTTGCAGATTTCCAGAAAATTGCGAATGCTGGGTTTAATACGGTCCGAATACCCATTGGCTACTGGGCATATGCTCTCTACGACGGAGAAACATATACACAAGGGGCAGCTCCATATCTTGATGCTGCAATCGATTGGGCAAGAGCAACAGGTTTGAAGATTTGGATTGACTTGCATGGAGCCCCAGGATCGCAAAATGGTTTCGACAACAGTGGCCATAGGATTCCAACTCCAGGATGGCAGACAGGTGACACAGTTGCCCAAACACTTGCAGTCTTGGAGACTATTACTGCCAAATATGCTCAGCTCGCTTATCAGGATGTCGTCGTGGGCGTCCAGCTTCTGAATGAACCGCTCGGCTCCGAGCTCAATCTAGATCAACTAAAGCAGTTCTACCGGGATGGATTTGGCCAGGTTCGGGCAACCAGCGATACACCGGTGGTGCTCCACGATGCATTTCAGCCTCCTCCATGGTGGAATGGCTTTCTCTCGCCTTCCGATAATAATGCCCAGAATGGTGAGCCTCTACTTGCAATAACTTATCGTATCAATTTGCTTACCCAATAATGTGACAGTCATTATTGACCACCACGAATATCAAGTATTTAGCGATGATGTTGTCGCGTTGCAGCCGTGGCAGCATCGTCAACTTGTCTGCAACAATGCTGCATCCTACTCAAAAGGGAAAGACAAGTGGCTTGTTGTTGGCGAGTGGACTGCTGCCGAAACGGACTGTGCGCCTTGGCTCAACGGCTACGGTATCGGTGCTCGCTATGATGGTACATATCCAGGATCTTCGTACGTTGGATCCTGTGCCGACAAGAGCAATATTGCCAATTGGGATGATTACATGAGGAACGACGTCCGAGGCTATATCGAAGCCCAACTGCAGACCTATGAGGCTGTTGGCCAGGGTTGGATTTTCTGGAACTTCAAGACTGAAGCAGCACATGAATGGGATGCATTTGTGTTATTGGATAATGGTATCTTCCCGCAACCACTCACTGACAGGAAATTCCCGCCAATATGTGCTCCTTGGAGTTTTGATGAATAGGCTCCAGAAATTACAACCCGGCCATCTGTTTATTTTGGGATATGATAGTTGTTGCTACCCTCTTTTCCTGCGGTTCAAATTTACTTTTTAAGCCTTCGAGCTTCAGTTGGTGTATATGTATATATAACAATCCTCGGAAATAGCATGTTGTGATTGCTGAAGGTACAATATCTGCCCCCAATAGAGATGATTGGTGGTCTATAGTTTACGGTTTTCATGCCATAACCGCTCTTGTAGCCCATCTAATTCGATTCATGAAGGTGAATATGTAGTTCCTTGCCATAGATGCTACCGCTCAAGTAGTACCTACTGACTAAGTTTCTTTGGCAACAAGCCGTATCTTCATTATAAACAGAAGCTACAATTGTACAGAATAAACAATCTACTATTCATCATTCATAAAAGGATATAAGCCATTTGCGTGTTATTTCTGTACCTTGTTGATCTATACATTGTTTCCAAACAAAGAAAACACAAGGGTGCTATCTCAAATGACCCATATATTATAATCAGCTGTCGTTAATACAAGCCTATTTTCCCAAAGAGACTTTATTGAATCTTTTCATATGTTAATTCTTCTTATCAATTTCTATAATGTTTAATCTGGCAGAATATCCAGCCAAACGTTCTCAACCCAGAGAAAATAATGATCTCACTAAAACTGTCGAGAGCAAATCAAACCCTTCATTTATTAGATTAATAGGCTTTATACATAATAAGATGATAGAACTGCCCCATCTTTTCAAAGTTTTATAACTTAAACGTGGCTGTATTTTCAATGGCAAATAATTCTAGTATTTTCTGATGGTCCGCTGTAGAGTGACCATAGAATTATTTTAATTACATAGTCCTAAGGTGCTAGTTCAACTTGTTAAACTACAAGCCCTTTGTGTTTTATGGTTTTTACTTTATTTGTTCTTTATTCAGGTCACAAGGCCAAAACCATATCTATCCTGAGTTCCCATTCTCGAACCCGTGCAACAGATATCACCTTCTCATCCATAATTCTATCACTGCAACATCCTGAAGACGAGAACAAGAAACCAATCGCCTTCTGGCTGGCTTCTATTTCCACACTTGCTTCAGTCTTTGTGAGTATTTTCTTTTGCACAATAGCCAAACCGTATCTAATACTAAAAATATAGATATACAACATCGCGAGGCACACAGACCATATTATTGGATTTTCACAATGATGAATCATACTCGGAAAGGAGATGTTGCCATATTGCCGCATAAGCGTGTTCTAGCACTTACCAGTGCAAGAGAGCTTCATCGTCCGCCCAATCTACCAAGCTCCAGTCCCTGTCTTTCTCGGAGATCAGAAACTTCAATTCTAGAGCCATCTACTCCAACAAATGCTACAGCCAAGCGTAAATCATCAGCTCTACGTCGTAGCCCCAAACGTCTACCAACTCGACCAACATTCAGCAACATACCCATACTTTCTCCGAACATGGCTAAGCCACGATCCCCAAGCAGGCTAAGAAATGTCCTAGCAAGCCCTTCTAGTTCATCTTCTCTCCAATTGCCCAGTCTGGGTGAAGTTCTTTCCCCAAAACAAGTAGAAGACGAGCCTACTAGTCGAAGCAGTACTTCCACTACCATCCATGCTAACACAAAAAGCCTCAATGTTACACATTCCCCCCTTCGGTCCAGAAGAGCCGAAATATCATCCCCTGATGGTAGCTTTTCTCCAACATCATCTCTCAGTTCACTTCCTAACTCTCCCCAGCCTGCAGTTGGAGTTGCTATGGTGTGCCATGCTGGAACGATATCATCAAGAGATGTCCGCAGAATAGATTTCGGTCCCTCGCAACAGATTGAAGAACATTCTTTCAATGATTTTGCCCCTGTGGTTTCGGAGGCGAGGAGCTATAGTCTGTCAGTCCCACTATCTTCTAGCTCTAGAATATCGTCTCCAGGGATCTCTAGAGTACAACAAAGTGGAAGTCCAGTTGCCAGAAAACCAGGATCAGGTCGAATGAATCGAGCGGCCACCAGAGATTACGGAATATTAAGTTCTAGTAATCAGTATCGTGTACCACGGAATAAATCTAGTTGTCAACATATATCAACTGCTATTGATCCAAAATATTTTAATAATGAAAGGGAGACTAGGCGAGAAGTCACAACTAAATACCAGTCTAAAACTAAGACAGAAAATCTCGTACCAGAAATAAAGTTGAAAAAGGATTCTTCTACATCCGAGGACCAGTCACCTAGTGATGATACCTCGCGCCGTGCTGCTAAATATGGCCTTGGTCCCAAGCTCAGGCTATCTAGTGATGCCAATGAAATTATCCTAGGCGCTTCAGAATCTATTAAGTAAGTAGCCTATCCAGTCTGATTGCTATGTAAATGCTAATTCAGTAGGAATAGAAAGACACACCAGAAAACCCTCATCTCATCCAGTAACTCCACAAACACAATCAATAGAGGTTATTACAATTACAATATTGCTCAAACCAAGCCCAAACTCTCCAGGACGGGTATGACCGATTCCAACAAGGAAAATATAGAAAATATTGCTAGCAGTAATATGAGAATGGTATATCCTTCCAGCAATTTTTACCATTCTCCAGATAGAGTCAAGCCTCAACGTCATGGTTTAGGAGCAGGTCATGGTGGAAATAGCGATATGCAATTTACAAAGGGAGTAAAAGTACATTCTACGCCTCTTAGCAGTTCAGGAGTGCGGCATGAGTCAAAACTTCCACCGCGAGTATCTTCTCTAGCAGCTGCAGTTGGAAGTCTGACTAGTAGCCTACCAGTTCCAGTTGCACAACAAGGTTTGACGCCTCGTATATATCGACCTACCGTTTCCAGTTCTATTCGTGCGTCTGAATCTAACTCATATTTCCTCAGGCGGCAAAAGGAAGAGCTTGAGTCACCTACCAGTCCCTCTTCTCTTGGGCAGCTTCCTCCAAAACCTAAATCTGGTCTAGAAACGATGGATAAAATAGCAGAAACTATTCACCAATCTGGAACACTCTCTTCCATCAGAAATGTCGGTAAGGGCTTTCGTAACAGGATATCATTCATCCTGTCGAAACGACTGCGATCTGAACGCACAAAATCCCAAGCCCCTGAGCACCCAACACCACAACCGACCAGTAAAGTCACAAATGAGGAAGTTACCTCTTTCCATCAGCACACACGGGCAGTTACACACAACCTTATACCCCCCAATGGCATTAGAGTTGATCAAGGCTCTTCTGAAGTTGACATTAACAATTCTGTCTCTAAATTCGAAACAACTAACCATATACCGCAGCATATCTGGATGAAGAATTACCATACCAAATCTCCATCTTCTAATAATAATGATGATACCGAATCTCCTATTTCTATCGATCATAGGGTCTCTGATAATTTCCAAAGCAGCTCTAAGGAATCCTCTTTACCAACTTCTTCTCCAACGGTGGTTACCCCGAATAGAAAATGCACCCAGCAGATTCACGGTAGCGGTGACGAACTTGGAGTAAGTTCAATGCTCGATAGCTGTCTTTGCGAAGCTTCGGAGGAACTTGGAAAAGTGATAAACCTAAGGCGAGAAATCACAAGTCCGGCCGCTCGAAAAGCTTTGGATGCAGTCATCATAAGCATTGGCAAAGCAATCAGTGCTGCTAGGGCATCTCGTATCGCCACTCTTGAGTTGGAAAAAGCTACTATCAATCTTGTTCAAATGACGGCAAGTGCCACTTCAATGACTAGTAGCACCGTTCATGACACAGTTAATCGCATTTAATTGATAGGATAAGTGGTTTAGTAGTATCATTTGCAGTCAAATGTTACTTCAATAATAGCCGAAAGAGGGGTGTTAATAGTATTTCATTTTATAGCAGCCTGTTACTATAAGTCCACTCTGCGGTCTAAGGCAGATAGGGTTGGCTTTGATGTATTTCTTTCCACCAGACGGACTTCATTTATTATCTACCGTGTAGGTAAATATCTCGACTTCTGTGGAGGAGAGGAAAGGAGAGGAGAGGAGATACCCAGTGTAGATATTTAGTAACCAGAAATCCCAAATGGTAAAAGCTTCTTTCGAGAATATTGTTACAAGTACTGTACAGTACATCAGAATTCTACCATTCTGTAGGTTATTCTATAAATTAATTATCAAAATAAGTTGTAAACTAATGCGCTTTAAAATATCTACTGTGTATCAACCTTAATATTGTTGCGCCGGGATTTCATAAATCATTGTATAAGTCATCAAAGCTTTACAGCTGGAGATATTAAAATCATGTTCCTGACATATGCTTGGAGCTCTCTTCAATAGCCTGCTTTAATGCCTCTTCATCAGCATCATGAGGAGTAGATTCCACTGTTTTATGTTCAGCTTCTTGCAGACTTTGCTTTTTAGCTTGGTCTAGAAGAATATCCTCTTCAGTAGTTCCCTTCCGCTTCTCCTCTTCCTCTTGATGCGAAGCTTTAGAAGCTATGATGGCAAGCTTCACATCTTCATCTTCACCATCCTCGGCTCTCGGTGCATCAGATGCAGAGGTCTGTGTTGCAGAAGCAGTCCCATAAGATATATGATACTCAGAAAGACTCTGTTGGATCGCTCTCTCTAGTAAGGCCTCATGTTCCGCGTCTTCTGTAGGTATGACAGCATTGGTACGAGGTTGGCTGCCTTGCCGGGTTTCTGCAATGCTCGCGGCTACTGCCCTGTGGACCATTTCTTCCTCGGTGAGATTTGAGTTCTGTTCAGTTTGAAGCTCGTGTATGCTTGCCCTAAGGGCCCGTTCAATCATCACATCTTCTTCTCTATCACCGCGAGATGTGGAGATGACAGACTCTTGTATTGCATTCTCAAAGGTAGCATCCTCATCATATTCAGGGGGGGCTTCGTCAGCCATCTGCACAGTGCGTGGGATGTGGTTGTGGGCTGTGACACGAGAGCAAAAAGGACATCGTCTACCATCTCCACCATGAATCTTGGTTCTCTCCGCTTCGCGTATTGCTTTTCTTTCCTCGTGTAATTTCTTTTGCTCATCAAATGGTAGGTGACTTGATTGAAGCAATCCCTTACGGGTAAGCCGGCCTGTCTCCTGGCCCTCCGGGCCCCCTTGTTCCTGAAGCTTCATCTTGAAACTTTGATACTCATCTTTACGCTGGTACCATCGAGATATGATATCTTGGCATTCATCCTTACTAGCGGCTTTCAAGTGTTCATATCCTTGAGCAGTTCGTGCTGTAATGATATAGTTCAAGACACTGGCGCCGAAATACTTTCGAATCTCTTTATGGATTCCCATAAAAGTATATCCAGGTAAACTCCAGATAGCTTATGCGATATGTCAGTTTAGGTGATATCTCGGGGAGTTATCATTTGGATATAACGTGACAGCTTAAGGGGAAATAAGTACTCACCTGCTCCAGGTTTAAATACAAGACCACCTATACCTTTTCCAATCCCTTTAATGAGGCCAGCAGGACCTTCTTTCTCGGCACCCCGTATAGGTTGAGTGACGAGACCAGATATTCCGTCGTACATTCCAAGGCCAAAACTCTAGTAGTAGTCAGAATTTGATAAACGTAGTTTAGGATAGCACGAACCTTTCCCGCAGCCTTAAGACCGCTTTGTAAGTCTGTAACTTTTTCTTGAGGCCGAACAGTATCATCGCCATATAGCTTTGGGGCGTTATGAAAGCCTTTAGCTAGGCCAAGAGTGAAATCCATGGGAGATTTTAGACCTGCTGCTACGATTCTAGATACGCCTCGACCTGCACGAATGCCATTCTCGAGAGTAAATTCACTCGGTTCTACTTCTCTCTTATGGCTAGCTGGAGAAGCAGGACGAGAACTGTGAATTATGTCATTGGATTCAGACCGGGAATGTAAAGATCTATCTCTCGATCTGGATCGAGATGTTGACCTAGCCAAAGCACCCCGTAATGCTTCTCGAAGAGAACCACCACGTTGATGACCAGGCATAAATGTGGGGTTTGTTGGAGTAGTTGGGCTGAATAAAGCTCCCATAGGCGTACGAGTGTCAGTACTTTCATATGACGTCTTTTCTGTGGACGTTATTGGTGTCCCCGGTGAGTTTACATCTGTCGAATAATCAGTTCGAGATTCTAGACTACTGTCTGCGGATCCAAGGGTCGAATCGGACTTCGAAGCAGGTTGAGACATTATACTGCTAAGCGTAGAGTTGTTGCGCGGTGCGTCTTTTGAACTGACATGCTTCTGTTTGACTGCTTTGAATATTTCGATAGGGAAATCTGCCACTCCCATCGACAAACTTGTGATTGTACCTATTAGAGCTGAAGCCCCTCCTGAAATAGGGTCCCAAGGGCCATCTTCTGTCTCATACTCCCGTGGACGATAGCTGTACATTTTTAGAAGGGCTTATTGAAAGAAGGGTGTATAGACCTACGGCTTCAGATCTGCAAAATCAATAAGACCAGCATTCGCAAGGACAGTCGCAGCTAAAGCACTCAACCTGGTCTGGGTACGCTTGATTCGCCAGACAGCTGCTCGCGATGGTACGATTGAGCACCTCATTGAATCAATATCTAACTTATCATGAAAGCTCTTTGCGCCGATCTCGCATCCATTTTCGGAATTTATACGAGCTGCGAGCTCTTTAGCTTTAGCAAGCGCTTCAGGCTTAAGGGCTTCGAGAATAGCTGCGGCCAGTTTATCGCTTGTTAGCTGAGCATGAGGTATTGGGCTGGGTCCGGCTCCAGCCCGTGCCACCATAGCACCCCAGAAAGGTTGATCACCAAAGAATGGTATCACAACAGTAGGTACACCGGCACTGATTCCAGCAGCGGTAGTGCCTGCTCCACCATGATGAACTACACAAGAGATACGCTTGAAGAGCCAATCATGAGGCACATTGCCCAACATGAAAACACCTTCAGGAATACCTACAGCATCAGCACCTAACCCTCCCCAGCCCTTGGAGACCAGAGCTCGTAAACCAGTCTTTTTCACAGCGTCAAATATGAGCTTTGTCATCGCATCAGGGTCGTCTACCACTATTGAGCCAAAGCCAATGTAGATAGGAGGTGGGCCACTTGCTAGGAAGTCGGCAAGAGTTGGCTCAGGGGTATACGTGGATGCTAGAGACAAGAAATAAAATCCGGATATGGAAATATGCGGTCCCCAGTCCGCAGGCTTCGGGATAAGCGCAGGTGACCTATGGTAGGTTTTATAAGCATCATTCTTAGCATAATAACTGAGTATGCTGGTTTATCTTACCAGCAGTAGGTGTAAGGCACACGTAATCTGCTCAGCATTCCCGGAGCCCAAATCAGACTGATGGGGTCAAGACCTAGAGTTCGCTCCCGAAATCTATTGATAACATCACCTAATCCTTGCCATGTCAACATTTCCACTAAAGCATATGAAACGAAGTTTGTCATATTGACATCGGCGTTTGAGGACTGAATATTTGCTAGAGGATGAGGGAAAGAGTCCGTAGGAGACCAAGGCATCCTAAAAGTAAAATCAGCTGTCTACAAAAATATAAGCGTAACTGCCAACTTGTGACTTACGTGAACATCATGTGTAGTGGTATTCCCAATTTCTCTGCTATATGAATATGAGCAAAGCTTGGTGGATTGGCGATAATAGCATCGGCAATGAAAGGACGGTCTCCTGGATTCACATCTAGATTGATACCAGCGGTAAACGTCTGGAATGATTGTGTACTGTCTAGGGAGCCTGAAGGTTTTAGTCCATCTCCTGCCTCGATGCAAGACCTCCAACAGCCTAAAACAATCTCCTCCATCCCCCTTCGCCGTTTTCCAACATCGCCATTTTTCAAAGAGTCCAAGCCAGGTAAAAGGCCGGGGTTTTTCACCATGAATGCCATCAATTCTGAGGGATCGCCTCCTATGCAGAAGAATTCCAAACCATTCTCCTCCACGAAACTCTTGAACACCGCATGAGTGGCCAGACGCACGCGATGGCCATAGGTAGATTTTAAAACTTTGCCAAGGGCTACGAATGGCTGCACATCACCTCTAGAACCTACAACATGGATCACGACGTTTAATTTTGGTGGTGGTAGCTGGCCTGGCTGACCACCTAGAGCCGGAGGTATGTAACCGGGCGCGAACTGCTCGGTCTCCTTTCCTTGAGCAGCTACAGATATCTGGCTTCGTAGAGCAGGGCCGAGAAGAGCGGAAAACTTCCGCGACCTTTCGTGAATGTTGATATTGACACGACCATCATCTGCGCTCTTTTAGCAGATTGCCCCAAATTTCCAGGTTTTTAAAAATTCGGTCATCATACCTGTAACGTTTGCCTTGGTATCAAAGCCATCTTGACTAAGTTCTAGCTCATCATGCTTCTGCCCATATGCTGGAGGAGGGTCTATGGCGTCCCCATCACTTAGAATATTTCGAGCTCTGGGCGTGCAATTAGCTAGAGAGGAAATAATTTTGGAATAGTTCGATGAACTCACTCTGATGAAGACGAAGCTAGCTCAGTAGAACCATCGTCTAGCCGTTGAGACGCACTTTGCCTGGCAGTCGAGAGTCGGCGTTGGTTAGCTAGAACTGCTTGGTCTGAATTGCCCACAATCGCCGCCTCCGCCTGCGCGAGGATCAAAGCAGGCAAAGCATGCTCATCATGATCAGTCGCGTTCTTGTTGCTAGGCATTGGTTCCATTACTGCATCAAGGAGGCAGGAACCAGCCGTGAAAGGGATCGCTGGTCACAGATCACAGCGATTTCTCATGTGTATCTGCAGACTGAAGGATAACTGAGAAGAAAGTGTTGGTTGTAAAAATGCAGGGAAGAGGAGCGGTCCGTTCAACACGCCGTACTAAGCTTCGTATCTACACACAGTTTCTGCTGCTCGATAGTAAGTTCTATGCGATAGAATAATGTTATCCGTTGTTAATTCTGCGGCGTCGAAAGGAGGGAGAAGGGAAGGAAATAGAGCGGAGTAGGTAGATTGACGTATCCACAGGCTTCGGACCCAGAAGCAGATGGCGGGGTTCAGGAGCAGGTGTTATCTGCGGTTGCTACACGTCCATCGTGAATGGGCCTCTGGCGTAATATATATTCTGATCTCGAGTCTGTTCATGTTCAGTGCACTAGTAGTCATGAGCAGTCCTAGATCGTTAGTTAGGAACAACTACAGTTACGTTATACCGCTGGAATTGTTGGCTGAACTTCCCACCCATGCGTGCGATGATAGCATGAGGATGACTGTACGAGCACCATCGCACTTGCCTCGCAATCTTATTCGTGGGTCACCAAACTAGCGGTTAGTTAGTTAAGTTAACTGACCTAACTTACGTAAGGTACCTTAGTTTTAACTTAGCCTCCGCTGGCACATCCGCATTGCTTGCAACGGAGTCCTGTTGGATGGTTCCAGTGGGCATTCTCCGCCCGTGCCAGGGTGCAAAATAAGCTTCGCACAACGTGGGCTGTTGTAACAAATTCTGTAAGCAGATGCCGATCAAACTACTGTAGTTAGTTAACAACTACAGTAGACTTCTGTCAGGTTGACTATCCTTGCAACAAGCTACAGTTCCTGAATGTGAGGCTTCTCGTTCTGCGGTCCCGTATGGAAGAGATGATTACAGCCGGAGGAAATTTACTTTCCAGGCAGTCTCCTATTTTGCTTGCTAGACTGAATTAGTCTATGCGCATACTTTTTTATAAAAAAAAAACCTTGATTGGAACTCCGTTGACGTAGCTCACTAAAAGAAAAAGGAAAAATGAAGGAATGTAAGGCGTACACCTTGAAACAGGCTTGTTTGTTGCAGGCCCTATATTTCACTTCGCCACTGCAATTACAGCTGGTAATTAAGTCTTGCACTCTAATTAAATCATTGCATGGAGATTCAAATTCACACCCACGCAAACATCTTCCTCTGCCACTGTTCGTCCCAAATGAGAAATCAAAGTACTGCTTGACCTCTGCACGACGGCTATTACCGTTCCTACGCGGCCAGATCACTAGGATATCCCGAACTCTTCAGGGCACACTTTGGGTCTGTCAATTGCATTGGTGATGGAAAAAAACAAGGCATCGAATTGAGAAATGCTGTTGGCCCGATCATAAATATTTTGCTTTTCAAGAATCACATATAATACAGAAGCACGTTGGCACAACCCGTGTCCTTAGCCCCATATGTCTTGGTCGGCCTAATATTACAACTTAAAACTCTTTTGTCCAACCCGGTAGCTCGATGTCTTTCACCGCCATCACCCATTCCCTTGTCCATCTCCTCTTTCTCTCCTCTTCTCTCCTCTCCCAAGCCACTGCCTTCAGTACACTTCCTAGCTAGAGAATCTACGGGTGATCTTGGCAATAACTTAAGAGATATGTTAGTCATTTCGGCCCAAGGTAACCCACTTGTATTTACAAGTATGATAACTCACTATGCAGAGCAACGACGCTAAATATGAAGACTAACGAGAGAACTAAAACAACAACCGGGTCGACTTTCAATCCTGGGCTCTCGTCGGTGTAAAGTCCTATTTATTCGTTAGCCTCCAATGCCATTTCAGCCTCGTACCATTTCCGCCCAAAAATATTTGCCAAGATGACCAGAACAGATTTTGGGTGTAGATGTAAGCTTGAAACGCAGAATTGACGTTTCCATTAGTTCCTTTCGGCCTAAAACATTGGGCAGCTCGACTCATTTGGTAGTCTTCCCCGTTTTCAACAGGTCCATCAGAACAACCAGAAATCAAGACATACTCAACATTGTGCTGCTACTACCTCCAGCACCAGCAGCTCGAGTGCTACTAGGCCGAGCATTTGCAAGCTTGTCCTTCTGATCTGCCGCTGCGCGTCTTCGAATAGCAGTCTTTGGTCCACCAGGGGGGGTTGGAGACGAAGGTCTGCCTATACCAGACCCAACAGCAGGGGAATTTACAGGCGAGGATGGACGTGGAGAAGACTAAAATTGAGAATATGTCAGTTAGATGTCTATGCGATCGGAATCAAGGTACAATTGAGCAAATATGATGATTCGGAGGTTCAATCCATCACGTATGGGAAACGTGGCTAGAGAGTGAGGACGGGTCGAATGAGAATACTTTACCATTTCTGTAGCAGATCTCAGTAACAGTTAACCAGGCAGCAGTCTTTGGGGATAGGAGACAGTGAAAGTGAGTGCGTGTGCTTGGTCGGTAGTCGTGGTGGTTAGAATATTGAGGACACGACTAACTTATTGTAAGGTCCTCCGTGGTATTGGGGGGGGTACGGTGATCCTTTACCACCAACAACGCAAATGCTAGAAATCTACTCTGTAATTAAATCAACAATATAAATTATGTAGGGCAAGAATTGCGAATTTTCAATTAGCTTAAGCAAGATCCCATTATCTGCAGGAGTTGAACTATTTTCACCTTGTTATCTTTCTTAGAAAAAGATATTGGATGGGAGTCGAGTTAGCTGATAACTTCCAAGCTTTAAATATCTTTTCTTAGCTAAATTGATATCAACGCTACAGTGATAATGCTTGCTTGAGCATCAAGACATTCTGTTAAATCCAGAAAGCTTGGCTATGCTTCGAAACACAAAGAAATCCAGCGCCAAGCATGCTTTGGGCGAACTGAATGAAACAAAGGAAAAAGTTTCCGTCTGGCCTGAATATCTGCCCTAAAGCTCACCCAACTCAGGTCACTAAATTATTATATGGCAGACAAGGAACACCTGTGAACCATTATCGTAACTGCCAACCTCGAGAAAGTCCCTTTTTCTGGTATAGATCTTCCAGAATGTCCCATTTTATCATTCAAATACCCTCNTTTTTTTTAGTCAAGGGCTCAGTGGCTAGAACAATGCCCATTATACAAATTAAACAGTACATTCTACAACGAAACCAATTGTGTCAACCAAACGCCAGCCGCTATGGTAGCACTGTATTGCTAGATCGCAGTTTTATCGATTATCGATTTAAAGGGCAACATCAAGAACTAGACTAACGTCTCGAACCTGCGAGCCTGCCAGGTCTTCAAGAACGGGTATCAGGTCCAATAACTCGTTGTCGTGAGCATCGGAAAACCAACTACTAATGGGGACGGCATGTTGTGGATGGAAAATATATGACGTTGGAGAATTGTCGATAATGATAGTCTCCTTTAAGTCCCGACCAACTTGAGAGAGATCTTTGACGTAATTGCCTTGGTGATTGTAGCAACTTTCCCTGAAAAGCCGATGGTGTACGACATGATGTATGTCTAATTGATCGAGTAAAGGATCGCCGTACTAATAAAAATATGGTCAGTAAATAACCAGCCGATACTAGAAGATCTTCGTACCTTCGAAACAGATGCTGTGAACACGACAACTTCATATAGTTCACCAACACGCTTCATAAATTGATCAACTCCAGGACGNTTTTATTACATAAACATTATGGTATTGTCCCTCGATCTCAACAGGGATCGTAAAATCGGCTTGATGTAGTATCTATATTGAAATAAGCACGTGCGCATCAAGCAAAACAGATTAGTCGAATTTACCTTAAAACTGCTATGAACTAAGGTCTCATCAAGATCGAGCACTAGGCATTTCTTGCCTTGAAAACGTGGTGCAATTGGGGGAAGCAGGAACTGCTGCTTAGGCTCCGAGGACTCAGCAGGTATCAACTCATCCGACGCGGCAGGTGGTTCGGGATGTTCTGAAGGTGGCTGCGGTAGGTGCGGTATCACATTTGGAGGAGCAGGGAGAGCTATATCTTGCTTCTCGGAACTTTCAGGCTCGGAATCCTCCATTTGCGTGTCATCGTCACCTTCTGATCTCCCTTCGCTAGCTTCATTGTCGACAGACTTCTGCGTTCGATCCAGGGAATCCTTCGGCGCAGGTTCTTGCACAACCACAGGTTGATTGGGTTCTACACTTGAAGGACCTACACTCGCCGGCTCTGCTTCTTTGGGAAGTTCAGGTAATGGTTGGTCATTTATATCAGCTGATTGATGTGTTGCAGCGCCATTTGTTCCAGTTTGTCCACCCTTACCAAGTTGTGGTTTTATAGCTGCTGCTTTGCGATCTTGGGTTGAATCCGTTGGAAGTGGGACCTTTTCACTAGTGAACTGACCGGCATTGCCAGCCTGGTGATCCAGCCGAAGCGGCTCCGGAGTGCTTGCTGTGGCTGGACGACCTGATATGGGAAGCTTGGTAACTTTGTTCGCCTCAATTTTCCCCTCATCCGAATCGGGGGTGTTAGCGTGATCTGGAACGCTGCAACAATTGAGGAATGATAGAAAGCTCTTCTTTGCAGCTCTAGATGTGGCATGCGTGGAGGTCTGTGGATTTTGATTCCCCGGATTCCCCGCGCTTTGCCCTTGTGGTGTTATCGACATCTTGCTACTGCTTGTACTCCCATTACGCCGCCTGCCCAGAACACTACCCTTTGACTCCTTCGATCGTCCGCCAAAACTAGCTCTAGGATCGCCCACGGTAGCGCCGCTCAGACCAGTAGACGTTGGCGAGGGCTGTATCTTGTTCGACGAGGATCTCGATGGCACACGGAGGAACGTTCGATCCTTCTGAGGAACCTCCGGGGCTTCCTCGGAATCTAACTCCCTCTCGGGCTGTGAGCCTGGCAATATCGTTCGATCTGACTCCTCGGTGCTAGCAGTGTTTTGCGCCGTTGTCTGGTCCTGAGATAATGGTTTTGGTATTTGAGTGTGGCTTGTGACTAAGATGGGAGTCAGCAACAAGTCTGGGTGAGGGCGAGGGCGACTGTGACTATGTTCATAGGGCCGGATGCGATGAGAAGTCGCAAACATGCAAGATCAGAAAGGGAAAAATCACACGTACTACTTGATGTATCGAGCGCCGGCGGCCTTGCCCCCTTCACAGCTTCTGATGAATTCGAACGGGTTAGGTCTTGCTCAGTTGGCTGAGCCACCTCATTACTCATTGAGGGCAATGCAAATGCAAGAAGCAGGTCGAGAAGAGAGATGCGATGTCCAACTTTCCGCTGCGTCGACGGTAACTTTGGTAGCGCTGCTCGAGGACGACAGGTGGATTGACTTGGGACACCTTAGTCGGCTCCACACGTCGCCAAAATCGGGAGCGCGACACGAGGAGTGGAGGTGGCGATGTCGAGAAGGTTGCGCAACACGACGTTACAAAGGAAAAGAAGCCCTGAGCACCGTGCAGCACGGCCTGGAGGCTGGGGGGATTGCAAACAACTCCTCGAAGCCGATGAGAGCGATCTGAGAAGGAAGAAAGCCGAAAGAAAGGTCGAGGTCTACGAGAGCGTGGTGATGGGCGACGGTCCCACGGAAGGCTAAAAACGGGGTCGGAAGCGAGATTGAGTGCGGTGAACGGTCCAATTGCTAGGAGCGTGCAGGCGTGGGTGCTGCGATGGGAGTAGCGTCCTGCCGCCTTCGATGATAAATAAAGAATGCCAATAATTTATTAATCAGTGGGGGGGGGAGGTTGGAGAGGAAGAATGAAGACGAAGGTGAAGACGATAATATAATCGTAATAAGAATAATAATAACAACGACAAGAAGGAGAAAAAGAAGAATAAGAATAACAAAACAATGATGATGATAGTGGTGATGAAAGGTAATGATGGTGGTGATGGTGATGGTGATATTGCTAGCGGCGACGAAGATCGCTCGAGCAGGAATGCTCACGAAGAGATTACTAAAGAAATTTAGTGATATGGCGAGGGAGGAAGGTGGGGAGGCTGCAGGAGCGTCGGTCTGCTGGTTCTACTGGAGCACGGGGTGGTGGTAGTGTCGCAGAGGCCCGGCGTCGAGCAGCAATTTATGGGGAATTGTTCACGTCTCGGTGAGGGGGGGACGACTTGCTGCTCCTAGACTTTTCTTCTAATACTGTACTGAACTGTACTGGATTGCGGTATTACCTGACAAGTGCTCCAAGATCCCTCACCACCGTATGCAGCGCGGGCACGCTACGCTGGTTCGTCGGCGCGACTGGCGCTAGGAGGGTTGCACCCACGAATGGGGCTCTTAAGGACTCCAAGCCTGGCCTTTGGGGTCGTCAAAACTGCGTGAGCTGGCGGAGTATCAGAGCATCGGCATTGAAGTGAATTGAATTGACATCAGCAATCAGCAATCAGCAATCAGCAATCAGCACATCAGTACATCCCATCCAGCAATTCATCCCTTCACTCATCCTGCAACTCTGCAACTGTCTCCTCCGGCAACTGGGATTCTCGGCGTCCTCCATCAGCGTCCTGCATGCAGGCCTGGGGCAGTGGGTGCTGCTTGGGCGGGCTAAATAAGATTAGGCGCCCGCACCCTGAGCGGCCACCAGATCGACCTATCAAGATCTCCAACCGCCAGAGATCACCATTCAGTGTCTTCCCAGGCGACGAAGGGGAATGAACGAGGTGCTTCCGCCTCGGATTGGCCTCCTGCGAGCACAAAGGGGACGCTGAGCAACCATGGATCAACTGCAGCATTCTGCATCCCCCGGCCGTCGACCCTGCATTCGGTTGGACTCCCCGATTACAAGTAGTTACCGTGTTACCGTACCATACATAGTAAATTCTCTCGCTTCGAACGGAAGTACTGTACGGAGCACAGTAATTACAATGCAGTACAGTACTGTATCGTTCCTTATGCCATATTTTTAGATGCTGCGGGAAAAAATCAAGCCCACCTCCAATATGCCTTCTCTTGTTATGGTATTCATTTTCGCCACAAGTACGGTACCACGGTACTTCGGGACATGTGCTGCAGAACTGCCTGAAACGCTCTGGGTTGTCAAGAGCTTCCCCGCTACGGCGGCTACAGCAAGCATCGACCTATCGCTCGGCCGTTCTTACAGTAATTAACTAACTCGAGGTCCCCGCCCGGCTCAACTGCTGAACTATTTTCAGAAATCAGATGAATACTCCTTGGCGAGTGCAAGAAGGTAAGCTTGAATTTTTTCAAACACTTGGTGCAAGGGGGAGGGATGGACCGAACAAAACATCGCAGGGCATAATGCGCCGTTTCATGTTAAAGTATGGAGAACGGTTCTTGTAGCTATTATTTCCTTCCAGAAGTAGCTAGCATCACTGGATACAGTGGTGCCAGAGTGAATCTACAGTATCCTGCCCCATGAATAAGGTAAGCAGCCGGGCGCTTAGTTATTACAACGCTCTACTCAAATAGCAGAAGACATGTAAGGGGTTCATTACAAAAGAAGGAAAGAAAGGTGGGGGAAGAAAAAGAAGTCAAGCCCACCGTGCTTCAACTACAACAACTCAATCATTCAGGTCGCATATCAGGCCCGCAGTACGAAATCGAATCGGACTAACTATGGCGCATACAGCGGCTCCTACAGTAGTCTGTCTTATTTCTCAACTATTTCTCCAGTTGAAGCCTTAGCAAAGACTAGGGGTTGTAGAGGGTGGTTCAATTCAGATCCTCATTAACCACTAACATAATTAACTAAAAGTTCTTCACTTGAGGATTGGCTCAAGACTATACACACACGTAGGCTACAGAAATCTCAATGTTCGACAGCTTCAGATGACGACGAGGAGCAGCTATGACAAAACCTGTAGAAATAGTAAGTTACCATGGCGTACTTTTGAGGCAACTTCACATATTCCTGCTCATCATCGTCAGATGTGAAGACTTGCAGGTATTATTTTCGCATTCTATCACTTTGTCAACGACGTTGCTCAGCTATCCACAAGCTATTGGGACACTAAGATTCACCTTGAGAACTTATTACTGGGAGATTTTGCGCTCACTTCGAGACAACCAAGCTTTCATGGCAGCTTGGCATAGAGATGAAAATGCAAATGTAATCACTGAGAGAAAGAACAGTAATTACTATCTACTTTGCGTGCTTCTGTGATCTATCTTCCTACAATGGCTCTAATCAACCCTTCAACAGTCTGAAGATCCGTTGGCTGCCCTCTTAGAAGGAATAGACTTTATGTCCTTAATAAAGGCGAGGGAGAAATAACCATCGCCTAACTATTATACCATGAAATGAGGTATGTGTTTATTGATGAACGCGCTGGCGTTGTCTCTAGCGAGGTGGAATCACTGCTTTACGAAAGACGCAAAACAAAACAAAATTCCCTTACTTCAAATAACCGTTTCTACATAGCATTGTTGAAGTGTTATTTAATCTCACTTTAACATGGTCTTGACAGTTTAAATGGAGAATACAAAACCATCGGCATGGAGAAGGAGAAGATGGGGTCGGAAAAACCTCTCTAGATTGCGAGAGAGAGATAATATAGCCTTTGGGTGAGTAGTGGAAGGCTTGTCGTGAAGAAATCGAGCAAGACAGCCCAGGCTCAGCAGTGTGGCTGCGATGCACTCGATCCCCTTTTATATGCAGAAGATGTGAATAGCACGGCTCTAATGTAACGGTTTGGCGGGCCGACTTGTTGCTCTACGTCAAGAATAATGAAAAAGAGCCACCGATCTCTGGAGACACTAGTTTCGACATGTAGGAAGTTATATTACAATAGTCGTGTGCATCTCCAACGCTAGATCTACAGTAAAATTGATAATGATACAGCATAAAATAGCAATTGAGCGGAAGTTCAATTGTGAGTTCTTGAGCAGGAACTTTCAAGTCGCGTACCACTTTCCCCCCGAAAGGATAGCAGGCCTGTTGATCCGTACTGCGCTAGGCCCTGCCAGATTCTGTTCCTTGACGCTAACCCGAAGTGGCTGATCTATTGAAATTACATCTAGGCCCGTGTGCACATCACTCGACGAATCAGTCAAGTCCTTGTAAAAACAAATGCCAACAGCGGAAAGGTTCAGTAGGGGTCGTGTTGTGTCTGTGGCGCACGGTGGCAGCTCCAGATCAAATGATGCACCCGTTCGTACGGTAGTGCCGTACTGTGCACGGCGTGAGATATTGGCACAGACCTCAAAGGGAGTGGGTTTGTTCTGTCTTCTCCTCATTCCTATTCTTCTTCTCTTGTGGGTTCGATATGTCGAATTCCATCGTTACTTGATTGTGTCCCATTTCTACCTTCTTTCTACCATATCTTCTCTCATTCGTCTCTTGCGCGCAAGAGCAATCATCTACCAGATCGGCCCATCCGATTGACATATCAAACTCCCCTCGTCGCATTCGTCAAGGCAGAATTCCGGATCACTTTTTGTTCAACAACCCATGACTACAACCCAGTGGCATTGTCATTGTACCAAAGCATATACAGAGATTAGGCGAAGTTCAACCCGGCAGTTTTCTGCCGTTCGAAGCCCCCAGCTGATCCTAGCTGGGCGTGACCAAAAAAGGTGGAAGCACGTTTACCTGATTGCAAGGTAGTATATCTGAGATCAAGATGGATTTCTTCTCAACGCATTCAAATTCCAGGAGTGGAGGAAAATATACGTCCAGGGAAGAAAGCTCTTCAGATACTTTGCCGGCCATGTGGAAGGATAACTCCGGCTCTGCGGCGGCTAAGAGAGCGTCGACTATGTCGATGCAGAGAGAATTGTTGTACGGCATTCGACCAGATAGCGTGTTAGGAGGGGAGTATCAGGTTGATATTTCTGCCGGCCCATCCCCCTACGGTTCTCATAGCTCGGGACTCGGTGGGTACAGCGGCGAAAAACTATCCAGGATCAAGGAGAACAGGCATATTGCGAAAAGAGGTGGATGGAGGTGTCTGGGCATAGGTGCCATTGCTGCTCTGTTGTGCTTGGTGGCGTTAATTGTCGGGCTGGTACTTGGACTCAGACATAAGCATGGAAATTCCTCAGTGTAAGAAAACAGCCTTCCATCATATATCAGTAGAGCTGATAAGAACACGGAATATAGCAAAGAAAGCGAACCTACAAGCGATTCAAGCGGCAGCAGCAATAGTGGGAATAGCAGCTCATCATTAGGGAACACAAATAAACCGACTTCAAGCACTAGTTTTCCGGCAGGCTCTTTTGCTATCGAGACATTCCTCGATACCGTGAGCACCGACTGTACTTCCAATGCTGCAACCTGGCAGTGCAATCCTTTTAGCACCTATGCCGAATCGCCAAGCAATTCTGCTGCCACTTTCAATTGGGTCATTGAACTGGTGCAAGGTACTAACAATTACACCATCTCGTCAACCCCTAACGACTTTGCCATCAACTTCACGCGTGCTAGTCTCACTTTAAGGGCTGCCGGGACTCAAAATGAGGCATATTTCCTCCAAATATCAACAGATAAGCTAGTAGAGGCGGGGTCTCTTGACAACTCTAATGGGTCAACCACGTGCTATTATAATTCCACGACATTCCAGGCTTATTTATACACCAAACTTCCCAAAACATATCCTACGGCAGGTGCGAGCAGTGCCAGCAGCAGTGCGCCATTCCAACCGTGGCCTTACGCGGCTAAGGTTGAGCAGGTCATAGGGGCCGGATCAGGAACACCGACGTGTGTGGATACGACAGGAGATTCGTTGGGAGACTTCAGTGTCTTGGATGGCACCAAACTATGCGATTGCCTCTATCTGAACACCGGAACATAACCACAAGATTGTTTGATAGATAAAGTGTATCTGTACATAATGTGCTTTGCAGCAAGGATCAGTTTGGAGTTTAGGAGACTTAGGAAGTGTGCGAGATATTCAGAAGTTCGCACAGCATATGGTTTGGAGTTCTGCATCATAGTTCTGTATGTAAGGCCATCCAGCTCTTTTACATACCGAGAGCTAGCCTTTTTTATCAAGGCCTTGTCCTTTCTGGAATAATCAAGTATGGATAAAGTATTGTTAACTTTTGAGATATAACAAACACCTCGCCATGCCTGGGCCTCTGCTGTCATGATCGCGCTAGAAATTGAGTGGAGAGTTATATAACCGCACTGCTATAGTGATTGCCATCATCGATAGGTAAGATAACGATGAGACTTACAAGCCCCGGTTCTTATGGCAATCCAACATTAATGTCTCGCAAGTAGACGAGACAATAATGCACTGGACGTGACATGCTTGGACAACTGGCTGGGTTCGATGGGATTGACTCGAGTAGTTGTGCGTATCAGCACCTCTTTTTCTCCCGTCGTTACAGTAATGATTCGCAAGGACGACGACGTCAAGAACCGCGCGAGAATTCCGTGCGGCTCCATACCTTTTTTCTTCCCTTCTCCACAATTCAATTGACCCGGCAATCAATGATATACCGGCGAGAAGGATTAGTCTGAATCTTTGACTGAGGCAAAACTTTATCTGCTTCGGATCGAAGTCACCACAAAAATGGAGCAGGCCACGGAGCCCGTGACGGGGATGACTACGGACTCACCAACCAGAGCTGTCTCGGCATTAGCATAAGGAAGCATAATTAGAGTGCTGAGGACGGATGAAGGACGGCGAGTACTGGTGCCCAAGGCCGACGTTTTAAAACGTATCTTTACGTCATGATTAACTAATAAGTTACTGCATCATCTCCATCATAACCTCTGACACTGGTACCAATCGAAACGCATTCAACTCTGGCAGTATCAGATCCTCATTGCAATTGCAGGATACCAGCGGCACCTGTGCAGGTGCTGGTGCAGGTGATGGCTGCTCTTCCGGCAATGGGAATTGTCTATGGCCTAATTTGCTCCCTAATGGCACACAGGCACAGTAGTAAAACCCCTCGATTGAGCCCACTCTCTACTTGTGTATTTAGCCGCGACGTTTTATCCAGCGTCGCGTGGTGGGGTTCAGCACGGCGCCTGCCCCACCAGCCAGCACAGGTTCTGCCAGTGACATCAGCCTATGTGAGTGAGGCCGTGGTTATTTGGATGCTTCAAATTATCCACCGCACCAAACTTCCTCTGCCACCACCAACAATTGGGCGGATCCTCCTAACGGATTTCCATCCTGTATCCAAATCTGCGGATAGGCTGCGTCCGCCACTAGCCTATCCTCGACCCTTCGCCATGATGCGCGCAGAAGTATTTAAGACTTCCGGCGAGCCACTTGTGGTAGGAAGAAGAAAAAATCCGTATCCAACGGCTCCCTACCTTCCTCCTCTGCTACTCACCTCGCCCATAATAATACCCGTGTGAAAGATCGTTGAAGTGTGCTTGTACATGCCCTCTCTGCGCACCATCTCACAGTAAGCAAACCCCCCGCCTTGAAGAAGAGGGAAGAAAAGGTACTTCGAAGCTACCCCACCTTCAACGAACAGGGCCAGACATTGAATAGATAAATTGACTAACATCAACCTCAAATCACAGCTCTGCTGCAATTTTCTGCTCCCGAGCCTCAATTGTACGACGCGTCGTCACTGTGACAGCTCCTTGCGCCTTCTCTGCAACAGCCCAGAGCTTCAGGAACTTCTCTTCTAACTCTAGGTTTCAACGAGCCGCAACTATGGCCACCCCTCAAATCAAGCTCAACAACGGGCATTTGATGCCGCAAGTTGGCTTTGGTCTGTGGAAAGTCGACAATCCGACCTGTGCCGACACCGTATACAACGCCATTAAGACTGGCTACAGATTATTTGACGGAGCATGCGGTATGATATCATGAGCATTTCGATTTAATGGCTAGGGACCAAAACTGATCAGGTGACTTACAGACTATGGCAATGAGAAAGAAGCAGGAGAAGGTGTTGCGCGGGCAATCAAGGATGGCCTGGTCAAGCGTGAAGACCTCTTCATCGTGAGCAAGCTCTGGAACTCTTTCCATGATGGCGATAAGGTCGAGCCCATTTGCAGAAAACAGCTCGCAGACTGGGGTATCGACTACTTTGATCTGTACATTATGCATTTCCCAGTCGCCCTAAAATATGTAGATCCATCCGTTCGATACCCTCCTGGGTGGGAGTACGATGGCAAGAACGTGATCACCGGCAATGCCACAATCCAAGAGACATGGACTGCGATGGAGACACTCGTCGAGAAGGGATTAACCAAGTCGATCGGTATCTCTAACATGCAAGGCTCCCTCGTTCTGGATCTACTAAGATACGCCAAGGTCCGACCTGCAACACTGCAAGTCGAACACCACCCGTACCTTGTCCAGCCAACTCTAATAAAGCTCGCCCAATCCGAGGGTATTGCAGTAACTGCTTACTCCTCCTTCGGCCCACAATCATTCATTGAGCTGGATTGGCAGAAGGCAAAGGATACCCCAATGCTTTTCGAGCACCCTACAATCACGGCCCTCGCCCAAAAGTACAATAAGGCCCCAGCCCAGATCTTATTGCGATGGAGCACACAGAGAGGAATTGCCGTTATCCCAAAGAGCAACAACCAGCAACGTCTAGTACAGAATCTAGAGGTCACAAACTTTGATCTTACAAAGGAGGAGATCGATTCTATCAGTGCTCTCGACCGAAATCTAAGATTCAACAACCCCACAGATGTAAGTATTTTGGGTTCTAGATGTCTTCATCTGCCAAGCAAAAACTAACAGCAACTAGTACCTAGGAACGTTGCACATCTTTGCATAAAAGAAAGGCATAAAGTATTTCCATTATATACATATACTTATGCGCCTTTTCTCTTCATGTATGTAGTTAGGACACCATGAGAACTGCTCATGACATGATATCCGAAAACGTTAGATAAAGCAATGTATGACATGTTGCATACTTCTCTGATTCCTAGAGCAGCTTGCGTCTTACTGTGCTCGAAATCTGGCCTCTTGTAACGCTAGACTCCACGGTCATACGGGACAAGTGATCCTATACCACCCATTCGTCCAAATTTAGCACCCAAAAATTCCCACTGCCCCTTATACTCACGAGACCCGAACAAACGCTGTTTAATTTTTTAGCCATAGTATATAGATTGCCCACTCAAACACAAAGAGTAACTCACTTGCATCGATCTGCATTACCTGTGGTAATGCTAAGCGCACCTTGTTCCGATATAGTGTAGGATTTTTAAGTTGCAAAGGATTTCCTTCAAAATAAACCGTTGTAAGGTTTTTCTTATCAGCCAACTCCCTTTCCACCTCCGTAAAGTCACCAATCTTGTTGTAGCTGGCCCATACCTCTTCTAGCTGTGTTAGATGCTTCAGTCCTTGGAGAGACGGGATCTGATTGTTGGAGATATCCAAAACGCGGAGTTTAGGCACATCATCCAGTCCAGACAATGACGTGATGGCATTGTGAGAAATATATAGTTCTTCAAGATTTGCCAAACCATCCAATCCAGCAATCTCCCGAATACGGTTGGACTGAATGGAGAGTATCTTGAGCTTCTTGAGCGATTCTAGACCTGAAATATTCGTAATCTTATTTTTGCCCAGCCATAACTCTTCCAATCCTTCTAACGTCTCTAAATTCTGTATTTCTCGTATCCGGTTTGCAGCTAGCTCAAGATTTCGGAGATTCTGGAGACCAGAGAGACCATCGATGGTACTTATCTTGTTCTGTACAAAGTAAAGGTCGGTAAGCTCTTTCAAATGGTTGACTTTCTTGATGTGCTTTATCTTATTAAAAGAGAGATCCAAGCTCTTTAAATTTGTAAGTTCATCTAAGCCTCGTATATGAGCTATCAGATTGTCGTACAAGTCGAGCTCTTCGAGCGTATTTGCAAGCACGGATAGACCCTCGATTTCAGTAATGGCGTTTTGGCGGAGGCAGAGCCGTACGACGGATTTAAACCTCTCAAGATGGAGCGACTCGATAGAAGATATGCGAGAATGTACACAGTCAATCTCCTCAGTGTTGGTAGGGTAGTCGTCCAGAAGATCTGTACGCCAAGCGTCATTAGAAAATAGCCCTCCATCAAGAAAGGCGGCGAATATACCTTCGTCTGCATCAATAACCTCTCCTGGAATTACATTCTCTTCATCTGAATATTCCGGATCTGAAAGGGCCTCTGGGTTCGCCAACTCTAGTTTCTTCTCCAGTCGCAATTTTCCATCCCAGCCGGTAGTGCTTCGAGGAGGTCCGCTCTTTGGAGAGCCTAGGCCATCATTTTCATCTGCGTTGATGGATATGTGTGTTGCGATTTGTTCTTTCTCTTCCGACATTTTTGAAAATCTCGATTTATCACGTTTATATTTGGGTTTATTTAATCAACTTCAAGCCATGGCGTGTGCTAGCTTCTCGAGGTTGACAGACACGAGACTGACACCTGAGTGTTGCGAGTAGGAAAATGACGGTTGGAGGGGTCTTTGAAGAAGCGAAATCCGGCGGCAGCGTCATGAAACTAAAATATTACCCATAACTTTAAAAATCCACTTAACTACGAAACTACCCGTCATTCCGCAGCTTCAATTCTAAAAATCGCATATGAGAATGTGATGCTACACTCTCTCCGCCAAGGACGTCTCTATCGACAATGTAGTTCTAGCTTCACTCAGACTAACGCTTTGTGCCTCACCAAAGTCTACGCTTCACCACGTACTCGGTCATTTCTGCGCCGACATGAGCGACAATTTGTCTCCGTCCCCGCAATACTCGTCCCTCCATTGGTATTCGGTGGCTTGCTAATCACTCTATGGACCTGGAAATGTGCCATGATGGTTCTCTTCCAGAATAAAATCATCTACATGCCAGGATTACCACCCAACGCAAGACGTGAGCAAATTGAAGACTACAGGCATCAATGTAGCGGCATCTTATGGAGAGAGGAAAGTATAATAGCTGCAGATGGCACGCGCTTGAGTTTGTGCATAGCCTCTGTTAGTAGTACTACAAAAATCTCTAGAATTGCAGAGAGGATATACATTCTGTATTTTCAAGGTCAATCATGCTTTTCTTCTGAAAAAGAATAGTACGCTGACCAAGTCTCTAGGAAATGCATCCTCAATTCCTCCAAGGCTCCCGTTCATTTCTCCCGTTCTTCGAATGCTCAGAGACCAAGCGTCCGATGTTCAGCATCCGGTTTCATACTCGATTGTTTGCTGCAGCTATCGAGGCTACTGGAAATCAAACGGTCGACCTTCAGAAAAAGGGATTGCAAAAGATGCAGAAGCTGCCTTGGAATGGATACAGCGATATAACCGTAGCCTTCCCGGATTTCATAACTCAGAAGCCGAAGGTCGAGGTATTTCACTCGTTATATGGGGTCAGAGTATAGGAGCGGGGGTTGCTACTAATTTCGCGGCTCAAGGAAAAGTATTTGCAGGAACAGTGTCTCTAAAAGCGCTGATCTTAGAGACGCCTTTCATCAGTGTAAGATCGATGCTGGAAACTCTCTATCCTCAGAAATGGCTCCCATATCGCTACCTGGGGCCTTTCTTGTGGAATCACCTGGATAGTTGGAAGGCGCTTGGGGAGCTTGGAGAGAAAGTGCGTACCACTGAGGTTGACCCACCTAGGATACTCATTCTGGAGGCTGGAAAAGATGAATTGGTGCCCCCTTCGCACGGGGAGANGCTCGAACAGAGATGTGTTGATCTAGGCTTACCAGTCAAAAAGGTTGTGGTTGGTGGTGCCTTGCATACTGAAGCCATTGCTCGCAGGGAGGGCCAGAGGGCCGTGGTGAATATGATTCAAGCTGTAAGTCATCATCAGTAAGAGGCAGGGAGCAGCAAGAACGACTTTGCTGCGTGTTACTGCTATACTATAGAACCGTATATTTGCTCATCGTAAATCGCACCATAATTATGCTATTCCTTTATACTTTTAATTGACTTTATGATGGCAAAAGATAATCAATCGAAAGTTAACTCAAGCGTGCACAAATTCACGGAATGTACTGTACATGCCGCGACGCATAAGTTGTGAGTTCTAAATAACTAGTGTCCAGTATTGCATTTCCACCTGAGGCGCATCCAGTCACTGCCAGTCAGGGGTTACGGGGGGAGCGCTAGAAGACACTAGCCTGGGCAAGATACAGTTCTGTCTTACAGCAGCTACGGCAAGCTACTGCAGTCATGGTGTGCGAAATTTGCACTGTACAGTTCCACCAGGCTCCACCGTAATTAATCCCCATCCCTTTTTTATATAATTTTTTTATAATTCGGAATATTGTTTAAATAATCATTGATCACAAGAACCAGTGCTGAATATCGGCATTCTTCGTAATGATGAGCAACAATGCAATCGAGACAGCAAGGTAAAATAATAATCAAACTAGCTCTTTTACAATTGCTGCAGTTAATTAGACAACGTCGTGGTCAACTCCTAGTGTACAGCATTCTCTTTTACTTATGACTGTAATGAAGTCTTTGATTGGAAGAGTCTTGAGGCCCGTCGCCCCGTGCGACATTGAGAGAGTCATCCAACTTCCGAACAAAGAAAAAAGTAAATCATCGACAGGGACTTGATGCCAAACCTCCCCCCTCCCCGAAGCTACCTACCGGGCCCTGTCGCCATGCAGCCTGCCCAGCGTTTTGGGATCGGCCAAGACCAGGTTTGGGGGTTTTGGCAACCCTCCTTTCTTTCGTATGGCCCGTGCTTGGTTGGATGGAAAGTGCAATCAAGTGCAATAACTTCTCTCAAAAAGTTATTGCACTGTACGATCCTGCATAAATTTATCAAGGTCCTCCTGTACCTTTCCTTTTTGTACAGGAGAATCTGGTAATACTCCCCACCCTCAGAATGACCGGTACCGCACTCAACAGAACGCCAGCAACCTATATTCCACAACAGCAGCAACACCAACATGATTGAGTGGGGCAATATGACTGTGTGCAAGCTTGCTGATTCATCCTTATTTCCCGTGTTTATCATCAATGGTTTGCACGCCCCTTGCAGCCATATACCGGTATTGTATAACATATATATATGGGAAAATGCTGACCCCATCGTCGAGCAGGCCAGTCTGCCAAGGCGGGGCGCACCCTCCGGGAGACTGGGAGCAGCTCGAAAAGGGGAGGGACAAGCTACCGGACGGTGATTATCACTGGCGGGCAAGCATCAAAAGCACATGACTCGCTAGTCACATGAGACCGTGTGTACCTCGCGCATAGTGGTTGCAGGTATACCCCTGTTCAAACACGTCCGCCGAGGGGGCAGTCGCTCAGACCGCGTCGTCGTATGTCCCTTCCGCCTCAACAGGCAGATATTCACGGCACGGCCTGCCCTCCACACGGCCATCCATGAGTATATATATTCCGCGCCCCTTCTCCTTTACTGTTCCTTTCCATCTCGCCTTGTCGTCTTTTTTATCCTTGTTTTTCTCCGTTCCTATCGGTAGGTGCTTTTGGCTTTTCGATTTCGTTCTTCTCCTCCGACTTTCCTCCACTTCATCGTCTTGATCCCGAGCAGCGATTCCACCCGTCCATGTGGTAAAACCGTTGCTGCATTCGGACGACTCGCTCCTGTCGACCATTTCCAGCCATCGAGTATGTTCGGTCGAAAGCCCAATCATTCGCAGACCGAGAGCTTTTCGAAGAGTCGACGAACGACCAAGGCAAGATCCTCATCCTTCAGAGAACATGGCGTATCCAAACATCGATACGAAGGGAGACCTCGGATTGCTCCGTCCGAGGAGAATCCTCCACTGAACAGGTAAGCATTCGTGCCATGCAAAGAGAAGTCACTTAGTAGGGCATTAGCTGACCTTTTTTCTAGCACCCTAACTTCATCGATAATCACAATAGTCGTCGGCCACGAGCAACGACTCTTCGCCGCGCACGAAGACGTCCTCTGCGTATCCCCATTCTTTCAGGCAGCATGCAGAGGGCAATTCATAGAGTCTAGCAACAAGCGTATTACTCTACCCGATGAAGAACCAGAAATATTTTCGTCCGTCCTGGAGTACCTGTACAAGGGTGACTACTACCCACGGCTCGTTCATAACAAACGAAAGAACACTTGGGAATTAGAGATCACCGGCGAAGGATCGAGCAATGTCGAGTCGACCATCTATCACCACGGTGTAGATGGGGAGCTGTTGAAAGATACAGTCATCTATTGCACGGCAGAGAAATACGGGCTTGAAGAACTCAAACGGGTAGCATTACGAAAACAGGGCCTACGTGAGTCCTCCTCTGAAGGTCATCCATGTTTATAACTCGGAGCTAACGAGATATCCTACTTAGAATCCGGAGTCCAATGTAGTACCATCTTATCGTCCGCTCGCTATGCCTACGCCAATACTCCAGATACAGACTCCAAGTTGCGAGCTCATTATCTCGCGCTCATAATTAGAAGCCGCGGCACTTTCAAGCGCAGCGGGACCATGCAGCTTGAGATGCATGCCGGAGGAAGCCAACTGTTCTTCGACTTATTTGTAGCACTATGTAACCACGTCGATGATGTCGCAAGCGCTGCGTAAGTTCACTCTTCCATTTATATAAAATCCTAGCGTTTAAACTAATCCTCACAAATACAGGTCGTCACCGAGGAGTGTGCGCACTCTCCACTAATAATATAATCTCTACCAATACAAAAAAGCTTCGTCTCAACTTTTCTTTCCTTTGTACCTTCCTTGGGTGTTGGCCGCATTGTCTTCAGGGATACCTTACTCGGCGTTTTGGGGATATATGGGCTTGTATCACTACTCTTCTGGGCCGCTAATCATCCGGAGGATTGCGTTGCTCGACTTGATTGTCACTGGATATTTCCGTTCTCTCCTATCTACTCCACAGTTCAAAAGTGGTGAGAAAAATGATGTATTTTCACGTCTAGATTTTGTGTTCTTTATGAGCTACGCATATGCATAATGTAGGAGGAAATATGATGAGGAAATCAAATTGATATCAACCTCTATACCTAAGTTATTCTAGAGGTCAAGCAAATTTTCCGTGTATAATTTTCCCCATAATTAATAATCCGGAAGAGAAGATGTGTAAAAGTCAAAAACCCACAATCCTGGCACGAACCTTTCCACAAGCCTTGTACTGTATTAAGAAGACTGAGGGTCTCGTAAGAGAATTCGTTCAACCCAGTACTGCCTCTCTGATTCGCTTAATTCACAGTGATATCCTGGTTTCGGGCGTGGATGAGTCACAACAAGCCTTTAGACATGGGTCACCGGCCCATTACCGCACAAAAGATCCTTAGTGGATACCAATCTAGACTGTGGTAAGACTTGACCTATCTCCCACACCCAGTAACAACTGTACTGCATCTCGATGAGGGTAACGGCAAATACTGTAATTCTTTGTTTGGTGAGATTGTCCCTTTGCAAGAATCCACCCGCACAGTTCTCCACTCTCTAAAGGACACTGAATGGTAGCTCGGCTCCAGCAAGCGACCCGATCCGGTTTGTCTAAATATATCTCAATTCCGAATGCAAGGATGATAGGATCGTGGTAGAGGAGCAACATCAAAATTTATATTAATTCATCGCCCGCCTGCGTTGCTCATACGCCAGTTCCAGGGAAAGCACCGGCTTTGCTGAGAACAACAATTCCTCGTTCCCGTGCAATGTAGCCTTTCATCAGGCTCTATACTCTATCAGTACCTTTTCTAAACTCACGTAAGATGACCACTAATAAAATGCGGCCTGTCACCAGGATATCGTGACCAACAGCTGGCCGCTAGAAACAAGAGTATGCTCACCTTGTATATCATATTCGCCAACAAACACTCCACTTCGTCATTTTCAACTGTTTCCTTGCTTCCAAGACTTATCGCAGCGGCGAACTCAGCAACGGGAACCCTTGTTCGCCTCACTGGAAGGGCGCTTTCATCCTTAGCCTCTTCAAATCCACCAGCAAGGAACACCTTGCGAAGAAGGTTACGAAGTGCAATATCACGACCCCGCTCGAGTGTCAGATAAATACGTCTTTTAACAAACTCATCTTCCCCAGCGATTAATGCCGAGTCAAATCCTCGAAGATCTCCCTTCTTAATGCACCGTGATAGCGGTAGGAAAAGCTTCTGCAGTCGCGGGTAAGGCTGCAATAAAAAATTTGTTGGAAGAGTGTGGGTAGTCAGAAGGTGACAAGGAATTAAATATGTCAATATGAGCCTTGAGACATGAATCAGCAAGCGAAATTTAAGACGTTACAATGAAATAGAGACGTGTCGGTTAGCCAGAGTTCTCTCGAAGAAAACATACTCTTTGTTCCGCTTTGAATCCTTATGACAAAGTCTCCATGCTTCAGTAAGATGTTTCTCTGCCTATTTGAAACTGATTAGTCGTGCATAATGTCTTTGAAATAGCATCAGCTCACTTCCGAGTAGTTCTCCTCTAGGAAATATATAACCCCTACGTAGTACCTAAAGGTCACCTGATGAGACTTCGGGAAAGCATCAAGATCTGGCATATCACCCCTATACGCCTGGATGGCATTAAGGATGTTTTTTGATAGACTGATCGAGTTCAGTTTGAAGTATGTCTTGAATAGGAGGTTGATGATATTGTAGATCCCCCATTTGCGCGATTCTTCGAGGGGTGCCCTTTAATAATCAATCAGTTTGCGGCCAATTTACCTATCTAGGATTCGTACCTATCACTGAGACAGATCTGGAATATACGATTCAAAACTCTTGCTGCATCCTCGAGCTTCTCATTATTTTCCGCCTCCGGATTAAAATCATCTTGAAAACTCGTCCCCGCACCAGAGTCATCCCCGGTTCCTTCGTCAGCCTTAATCGCAAAATTTCTTATATACTTTCCTGCTATGTAGAGACAGGGTACCGTCCAAGCTTCAAACCCGCAATTGGTGTAGCCGCGTATCAGACAATTGGTCATGTCCTTCCATGATTCGTATACCTTCGTCCAAGCTGCCTGTATGAGTGTTTAACTTTGATTCTCCAGTAGAAAAAACTCATGCGGAGGGAAAGAAATTTGAAAACCCAACGAAATGGTTTAGGTAGAAGTATGTGTTTAGTATGTTATGCCGCAATCGAGTTTTGTATACGATTCACATATGGAAGGGATAAAGTAAACATGATAAAGAGAATGAACAAGAACGAACGAGAATATTTAACAAGAAGCTGTGTAAATACCTTTGAATTGGCCTTGTTTGCGACTTCTGCACTCAAAATTTCCCCAACCGCTTTCCAATAACCAACATAGACATCAACCCAAGCATTCCCCTCCTCTGTGGAAAGTTTGAATGTGTTCTTGTTGTCGTAAACGATTCTATATTTGAAGTCATTCTTAACACTAGCAAAATTCGTACTCTTGTAAAAAGAATAAAGTTGATCTGGTCGCTCGCTTGGGGCGATCGGGGAGATAGTTTGTGAAAGAAGGTAGCCATCACCATCAGCATGAGCGTTTTTGAATGTCTTGAATACAGAATCCATTTTCGTTTAAAATGCAGAACTCGCAGCTCAAGAATATAATTGCTTTGTAGACTCTCCTTGGTTTCTGGATTAAAGCCCTGATGGAAAATGCGAGTAAATCAACGTGCAGAATAAATCCCTACCATTTGAAATTCCATAGGGTCTATCTAGCCTTGGTGGTTGCTCTTTTTCTCTCATTTAGAACCAGAGCCCATTTTCCCGCAACACAACTAATTCGGCTCCATACATGAGGCGTATGTTCTTGAGGCTCTGCGGCCGCTATCACTATTTCGGTAAGGCGGGGTGGCATTAGCGAACTCAGGGCTAGGTTTTTTCAAAACCCTTAGCCTCTTTTCCTCGCATCGTAATTGCGAAGGAATAATTGACGATTTGGGTCCAGACAAACCACACGGCATCACCCACGATCAGACATTAACAGTAAGTTAACCCAGGATTTTGGCATATCTAGAATGAGCTGACATCATCCAGATGGGTAAGCATAGCATTTCATTGATTCGTTCGAGCCTACCAGCCAAGTAGATGGAAATCCCCATCACGATCACAACTATCTAATAATCTGGAATTGATTTGGATTCGATCAAAACTGCTGCGAGGTTTCTTATTATGCTCGCAGTTTTGGTGATAATCTCGACTGTATCCGGTTATACACCCACAAAGGTCAATGCATCAAATTCGAAAGTTTGCATGACAGGAGATGGAAGTGTAATGCCTATATCGACACAATGGCTTCCCAATATAGAGGAGTTCTTAATCCTGGATATTAGGCATATTACTTGCTACTTGTGCTAGATTTCCTTGAATAGAACGTTAATCACGGGGCTGGGGAATTATGACAGCTAATCTGTTGGTCAGGTCGTCTCACAGAATACCAGGTCATTGGCCGCCATCTGCCTAGTGAGGCAAACCCGGCGCCTAAGCTCTATAGAATGCGGATTTTTGCACCCAACACTGTTGTTGCAAAGTCTAGATTCTGGTATTTCTTGATGAAGCTTCGGAAAGTCAAGAAGGCAAACGGAGAGATTGTCAGCCTGAATGTCGTATGTGCAAATTTTACCACTTATATTTGAATGTTTGACTAACTCCAATGTTGTCAGATTCACGAGAAGCGCCCACTGAAGGTCAAGAACTTTGGTATCTGGATCCGATATGATTCCAGATCCGGCACCCACAACATGTATAAGGAATACCGTGAGATGTCACGAACAGACGCTGTTGAGGCTTTATACCAAGATATGGCAGCCAGGCACCGCTCTCGTTTCCGGTCGATTCATGTACGTTGGACGCGCATGCTTCCATAATACTTGCTAATTAGGTGTGTTACTGCAGATTCTGAAGGTGGTTGAACTGGAGAAGACCGATGACGTTAAGCGCCCATACATCAAACAACTCCTCACCAAAGATCTCAAATTCCCTCTTCCCCACCGGATCTCGAAATCAACCGGCAAGAAACTTTTTGCGGCAAAGCGGCCATCAACCTTTTACTAGGTAGGATTATAGGATGGTTGGGTCGAGGTGGATGAAATGGTGTCGCACTGCATATGGTTGTTCTTCTAGGTTTGCTCATGGAGCCGGTTCGGGAGTAGCAAATGCAAAAGCAAAAGATTACTCATGAGTCATTCGATATAGTCATGATTGTGCACCCCCGTTTCCAAGCTTCTAGGTCACGAACCGGAAGGATTATATATTTGAATCCCCCATGGAGGTCGCGATAAAATGTGATGGGACTTTGCCAAGATACTAAATGTGCCATATGTGATTACTTTAATGCCTAGAGTGCCTATAATTACAGCGCATTGCATGTTATTAACGGCTTGAAGGTCACCGGGCACTCAAATCGTCAGTGTCAGCTTAGCTAGCGCTTTGGGACGAATATCATCACTTTTACAGTAAACTCTGTACGTATTGCAGTGGCATCTATTTACCCATCTGTACCACTTCTAATTAGTTGACCATTTCGTACAATAATTTTACAGTGAGAATAGTACCCAGTTGGAGGGTTTCCACACTTGTAGTTTAGCCACAAATAGCAAGTCTGTTACCATCAGCCTAATTTATTCTAGTCGAACCCACTTCAACACCATCACAGTATTGTCACAACGAAGACAGACGGATCTCACAAACGCAGTTCCTGAGGCGACAAGCTATATTTACATACGTATATGTTATAATATAGAATACTCACTCCAAACGTTTTTTATATATTACTCAGGCTTTAAAGTACAGTCCCGACCCTTACAAAAAAATACCTTCTGGCCTTACGCCCACTATAACTCAGTAACTAACCTACTCCTCATTAAACATATACTGTATTTCAGCAAATACATCTATAATTATCAGGTGTTGACATTAAAAGTCCATTTTTGGCCTCTAGGACCCGAGGGGATAACCATTCAGGAGGCCAGATTATCCTCTCAGTCGCAAATAAATAGCATCATTATCATCACCAACCTAGCCAACTTACTCACTATTTGTAGTTTCTCAACTATATTATACATATATATCTCCTTAATGCCTGAGGAGTTCTATGTATATTAGCTTAAAACATAAGATGAATCCCTAGCTCACATTGGAATGAATAAAAGGCAATGGAGATGAGTGATAAACTTGCAAAATAAGTCCTTAAGCGTCAATAACCAAACTCAAATCCATGTGTCAACAATATCTTAAATAAATATCATCATCATATATAAACAGGATAATTACTAAATTTAGGCCTCGACTAAATCGACTCCTACACTACCAAAATTACAATAGATCTAGTAGGAGGGCCAAAAAATAAAAAAAAATCCTTCAACAACGTGGTGGCAAAAAGATGGATAAAATGAAATGTAGGGCATTGATATATAACCCTTCCAAGTAATGTTTCAAAGATCCTCAGTGACTTTTCACGGCTGTTTAGATGACAGGGACCATCGTTGAAGTTGAAGTAGAAAAACAAAGAATTGTCTCTGGCCGCTGGAAGGTTTAGGCGAGAACACTTTCATACCAAACTCCCTGACTTATCACACCCAAATTCGCGAAATTTAATTGAGAACTAGGATGAAACCACCATATTACCTATATAAAATGTTCCATTTCTTGATATTTTACGAAAACTCGATTTTTGTGGCCATTTAATCCTTGTTATTTGGATTTATTTAAGGCCTAAATTTAAGGAAGGTACCTTGAATAAGTTTGCCTAGTTTAACTTACTATGCTTTCCTTATTTGAAGAAGTTTTTTGGTACCTACCATATAAATCAAGGCGTAGGTTATAGTGCTGAGGATGCAATATTGGTGCACAGTATGTTCGATATTGTTTGTGATGGATTTAATTCATGCGGCTTCGCAAAATTTTGACTTCATCTATCTCTTGATGGCTGGCTTATTCTACAATAAACCTAATGATATCTAGCTCAGTTCACGGTAACTTATCGCAGATTAACAGGTAATAAAAATTCAAACCTGGTATAATTAACGACCACAGTTGATTGAGTAGGTACCCGGGAGGTTATTGAAAATCGAGCAACTATTATTTAAATAGATAGATACTCTAGGTACATACACAACAAATATTATAATAATATAACACTTATCTGCTGAAAAACTACCCACGTGATATTGGGGGTAAAATTACTAGTACCTAGGTAGGGGGAGTCCAAATTGAGGATTTTAGGCACATGCTTATTATGTGACCTTAATGCAAGACCTGGCAACTAGCCGTAAAACATACTTATATGCTTAAGACGGAATTTGACATTAACTAACATGTTAGGTAGGTACTAGCTCNTTTTTTTTACTTAGGTGTATCCTCGGAACGCACAACCCATTTCATTGGAAATTTGTTGTCATACTCCGTACTTTAGAACATATTTTACTAGCGTTTAACCTAAATATAAATTTAATGACTCGTAACCTAAATAATCATTTTTTAAAAATACATTGCATACATTTTGTCCCCGACGAACTTAAGCGCGATTTTAGTCTAGGTAACTGCAGCTATATTCTATTGTTACCAAGACAGCCTCCAATTTAACTATATATATCTCCTAACTATGGTAGGAATTCATGCTACGCCAAGTTTTCCTCCACAGCGGCTACCTAGAAGGTATTAGGCTTTTCTTTTCGTAAAAAGGCAGACATTTAGAGGTCGAACCTAGAAGATAGTAAATCTTAATAGGTGTGGAGTAGAGACAGAGCAAGTGTCTATCAATGAAGTCTTTCATGTAGGTGTACAATGGCAACATACGCAGCACAGCACTCCTTACTCATGCCATGTAAGCACCAAGGACATTTAACCATAGCAGTAATTTGACCCGAGACTCCGAGTTCCTCATCTTTTACAGTACCATCAGGATTTGCCATACATTCATAGATCTTGGACGGCATATCATGGAAATAGTGGCAAGAGCAGCATATGACGAATACCTTTGCAATTGGTTCGTCGTTCTGGGAAGCCATAAGACTATTATGGTATTTCGGATATCGATTATTATTATTATTCAAATGTGTTGATGAAGCTGCTGCTGGAGTAATAGAACCTAGTTGTTCTCCCATAAGGTTTTGCCCCTCCTCGGGATGCATACTCCTATTGCGGTTTGCATAAGATGATAGAGAAACAGAGCTGTTTATTTCTGTNCCCCCCCATGCTAGATTGTCTGAATACTAACCTTGCGCCGTGTCTTCTAGGTCTAGGAAGTGTTTGAATTGGCATCGTGGACGGAAATATCTGCTGCAAGAGACCCGTCGACGAGGTTGATCCATATTTTCCTCTCCGTAGCGACGGATTCATATCAATATTATTACTTGTCAGACATTTAGTCGTATCCATATTGCATACTTGATGAGTTGGAGTATCTGCTGGATATTGCAGACGGGAGTGACAAGCAACGAACTCCTTAAACTCATTATTATGGGATTCCCTATGCTGTCTAACACCAGCGTTTGGGGGATACAGAGGTAATTTACGCATGCCAAACCCAGATAACTCGGCGTTGGTAGCTATTCGCGTAGAAGGAGATGGAAAATATTCCAGTAGAACATTGCACTCTTTAGAGGTCGCTTGAGCGCTACCAATAGTAGACATTCCGATTTGAGGTCGAGCTGAATAACCCAGTACTGACTCTAAAGAACACTGGTTTTCCAAGCTACTGTTGATATCGTCTAGAATGCCGACATGAGCCTGGGAAATACTAACTGACCCAGGTCTTGAACATTTTGATCCTGCTCCTATTGTCACTTTGGTGTCACTTGAGTTGAGGAGGGTTGCTGAAGAATCGTCTTGTGGGGAAACAAATCCTGGGAAATATTTCTCAGATGACATGGATATGCTAGTTTGACTAGATGAACAATGTTTTTTGGATTCCGAAGCGGCCAAATAATAGTCGTTAGGTTTGTTGATATTTAATAACGCAGATCGTCTAGATTTCTGGCTCATAGCCTCTGGATATAGTGGTTTAGATGTGTTTCTTATCCTTTCCCCTGCCTTGATAGGACTATTTCTGACCTGAGCAATATTTGTCTCCAAGGTCTTAGGTGGCACAACGGTTCCAGAGCAAGCAATATATTTACAATCGCCATACTTTTTGTCGATCGTTGTATTTTGCTGAAGATCTTGATCCAAATATCTGGAGGATGTATCATACTTTTCCGATTTTTTCTTAGTGAATATCTCGTCATCACTGGAGTCAAATCTCTTAATAGTGATGTCACTGGCGTGTCTATCACCTCCATTTCCCCTATGAAGACCCATATGGTATGAGTTATCGTGTTTCTGTTGCCAATACTCAGCTTCAGTGGCAAGTTTTAGCTTCAATCCACCAATAAACCCACTCTGTGAAGCGGATAGTTCAGTCGTTCTTAACATCATTTGACTGGGTTCAGTCAGTTTCGGTGTAGATTGTACTATATTGTTGATAAAGCTTCTTATGCCGCTGTCAAAGCTCCCCCCTCTTGATTTGCTATCCGTTTCTTTATGTGAAGAGGTTGAACGAGCCTTTCTTGAGGACAAAGCAGCAGCCTCCTCTAGAAATGTTGGGGTTTGTATTGTTCTTTTGTTGGATGGTTGAGGTTTGCTTAATCTATTTGATGGTTTATGTGGCTGCCCGTAGTTTATATTCATTTTGCCCTTTTGTTGTGGCACTGATGATTCTTCCTTTCGTTTCCTAGGTGATCTTTTATGTCTTTCCCATCCAGGAGAACGGCAGATTGAGGAAGCGTCAGATGCGTCATCCACTATTTCCGAATACGAATCATTCCTCCCTTGCGTTGAACTTTGGTAGCTGAAATCTTCCAATCCAGAGTTCGTGTTAAAATGAGGATGCAGCACAGCTGATAGCGTGGTCATGGTTGTAAAGGTAAAGGTGAAGGTGACTATTTCTGAGTTGCATTAGAAGTTAGATAGTAATTATGATATTAAAAGCACCACGAACCACTGATAGCACCAGGCACATTGTAGTTTAGATGTAGCTCAGTGAAGAATAAAGTGAGCTGTAATGTAGAAACCAAGTTCTTAAGTGCTAGCGGAAGTTTGTTGAGTAAGTCGCTTTCCCTATAATTGTCTGCATGTCATATTGGTCTGACAAACCGCACTAAGTGAATGATAAACTATATTGTGGTTATTTGGCAAATTATTTGTTTCTTTCGTCTCTATTCAAGAAATAAGTATTCGGAGACTGTAGGATGCCAGGTATCTTAACACAAAGGTTTCTGCTGCCTGCAGGGATGATGTGAGATGTGACTGTCGAATTGAAACCGGCACTGCCAATCAAGGACATCCTTATTCTCAGTTAACACTGTGATCATATGGAAGAGGACAATAGTTAGTGTGGAAAGTGCGTTACCACTCGTCATGAGTTCTGCACGATTCCGAGCGGTATGTTGCATTTGTCCCACTCCAGAAACAAAACAAGATAGGAGCTAAAATAGGCGTTAGATTCATAGAACTACATAAAAAGATGTGCTACTATTGAAGGATATCGTAACTGTTCTTATTGTGCTAAATTAAGAAGATTCACATAAGACTCCTGGGGGGGTTGTAATTCCGCATTTCTTAACTTATGCCACATAACATGATTACCTATATGCTGTGCCAGGAGTGTCTAGCCAACGATTTTGAATGTTCCACATCCGGCAAAAGTTCCTGACCAGCGCTCATTCCGACCCCTGAGGTTACGAAAAGGCAATCGAGTTGTACCTTAATATGCATTTGAATAGCAGGTATCTTAAGCTCGCTAAGTTTTAGATACTTCAGCTTAGGGCTGATTTTGGATTAAATTGGTGGCCTTGAATTAGAAAGTGTGCTTACCAATCCAAGGACAAGTAGAGTTTAGTATGATGAGATAGGCGGTTTGGTCCATTCTACACTCTCTGTCACGCCAGGGGAGACGTAGTTTTCCCTGGGCCTTTTATGAGCAACTCCTCAATCTTGGGTATCAGATCTGGTATACGAAATGGTTTCGAGACGACGTCATCCTGCGCAATCACAGTTAGTGTTATTCAAAATGGAGTGCTTAATGTGCTGGTATCCTACCATGCCTGCTGATTTGGCACTCTCAATCTGTTCCAATCGTGCATTGGCTGTTGCAGCAATTATTGGTACTGTAGAACCAAAGCAAATCAGCAAGAGCGATTAAAATGAAGAGAATACACACCATGTTTGACAATCATCTTTTCAGCTTGCAGCTTGCGGATTGTTCGAGTGCACACAAGTCCATTCATAACTGGCATTTCCAGATCCATAAGTATGACTGAAAGCTCCATACCATCGTTTTCTTTGCCAGCCCAGAAAGTAGACAATCTAAGAGCATCTAGAGCTTCACCACCGTGGTTAGCAACTTTAGTGAGAAATCCAATGTTATCTAATTGCTTTTGCAGCACACGTTGGTTGACGAGGTTATCTTCGACAATCAGTACTCTTAGTTTGCTATAGTCAAGTACTGGATAATTAAAATTCCCCTGTATTTGCTTTGAAAAGTTCTCTATGGTATTAGACCTCTGGGAAATTTTGCCATATGAGTTTCTTCGGCTCTCAATTGGCACCGTATAATTAGGAGAATCATCCTGCACGGCATTGAGAGGTGGAGAGATCATGTTTTCTTGTGGGATATTATCAACTTCTCGTGCCTTGACGTAAAAGGCAAATGTACTTCCAACCCCTTTCTCGGACGCTACTCCGATTTCTCCGCCTTGCATCTCTGTTAATTCCCTAGATATGAATAGTCCCAGTCCAGACCCCCCATATCGCACATGTGTGCGAGGAGATGCCTGGGAAAATCTCTGGAAAAGAACCTTCTTTTCTTCCTCGTCAAGACCAGGACCAGTATCTTGGACTTCGAAATGTAAATATATTTCGGCACCAGATCCCCATTCTGCCTCATTAGTTGTTGGATCCATCCGCTTAGAGCGTGTAGGGAAGTAAGTTATTTTCGAATTGGTACCAGTGGGCCGCTTCCTGCTCGCTGCAACGCTAATAATTATGGTGCGCCGGCTCTGAGTGTGGGTAAACTTTATGGCGTTTGTAGTTAAGTTGATCAAGACTTGAAGTAATCGAGATGGATCAAGTTTTACCCAGTCTATACCAAGATCTATGAATGATTTTTCTAAACGAAGCTCAATATCAATATCGTTGGTCTCAAGTTCTGCCTGGAACATCTTCAAGGCTCTCTTGACTATCGAGACACTATATACATAATAATGCGAGTCAGTTCTGAACGTTTATATGAAAAAAAGTACAGGTGGTACTAACGGCTGACAATCCACAGGTGTCACAAGCAGGAGTTGAGAGTCTAGCTTTGACAGGCTTAGGATATCATCGACTATCCGCTTCTGGTGTTGAGCGCAGAGAGCAATAGTTTGAGCTGCATCAATCCCGCTTTCCACCACAGTTAAAGTATCCTCTGGTAGTTTTGACCTGACTTCAACGGCACAAAGATTGGTTAGAGATGTGACAATCTCATCAGAACATAGTAGGATGGCAGATAATGGATTGCGCATCTCGTGACTTGTAATGTCGATGAAGTCGGTCTGTGCCCGCTTCATCTCGACAGCCTCTTCAGACCGTCTCTTTTGGAAGTCTTCCGCCCACTTTTGGTGAGAAATATTTGTGATGCTTCCAAAAATTCCTTTCAACCTACCATTCACATCTTTCTCCGGATAAGCATTCATTAGAACCCATCTGTCACCAGAACTGCCATTGTGGTCTTCCCAGGGTACTTTGTATCGAAATTCATGAGAGATTGGAACTTTGTTCATAAACAGGTTGTTCCATACCGCAAAAACGGCGTCATGATCCTCATCCTTAATGCTTTGCATCCAATTGCTAATGCTACCTTCGGTTTGAGGATGCCTTGAGATCTCCCACCAAGTACCTGTCTAGTGTTAGCATAGGCTTGATGTCTCAATATGTCTTATAATAGTCTATGAAACTGCAAGTTTCTCCTATACGATGATTGTTTGAGATAAAGGAATAAAGCTCTGCTTACTGTTCGAATACGTTATCTCACCGGCCGAATTAGCGATAAACATGCCAACAGGTGCGAATTCTGCCATTCTACTGAACTTCATCTCGCTCTCTAATTTCTCTTGAGTCCGTAGATCAAGTTGCTTTGACAGTTCTTGGCGGTCGAGGGCTGCTAATTGAGCAGCACGCTGACTTCTGCGTATTTCTTCTTCGAAGAGAACCACTGATGCCATAGAGGTAGCAATTTGCCGACTAAGTAACTGAATAAAGAGACTGTAATCATCGTCGTAAGGTCTCCGAGGATTAACCCCAATCACAAGAAAGCCGAGAATAGCTTCACCTGTTGTAGGATGGATGGGACAGACTACGCTGGCTCGACAAGGGTCTCCAAATCCACGCCATTGAAGCCCTTCAATGAGATGAAATGACAGAGTACCATCTTCGGTGGTTAATAACACTGGCCTACCAGTTTTCATGGATTCCCGCAGGTGAGGAGCAAACCCATCGTCGTTGGTTTTCAAATCTAAAGGGCTCACAGCTACTTGATGTCCCCCTGGAACACCGAGAGTACCCTCGAGAACGCATCTAGATGATTGCTTAAAGGTTCCGGAATTCGTGGAGCTCAAGTTACTATTACAATCCTCACTTATGGAATATAATAAGGCAAACGGTATGTCGTATTCGTTGTAAGCCAAGCCTTCAATTACAAGGCCCCAAAACCCCTTAAGATCTCTAGCCATCGCAGTTCGCTCTCCTATCTCACGTAAAGTCAACATTCGTCGCTCGGCAATCTTTTTCCTGGTCTTTTCAAATGCAGGATTATACAAGCCAACCACTGTCCCATCTTTCCCTATTAGTGGAATAACGGACCATGAGAAGTACGCCTCCTCGAGATATCCATGTCTCTTAATGAAAAGTTGGTCATCGTCCTTCATAGTTGCCTGGCCGAATTGCTTTGCCTGTATAAAGGGGTCTTCACTAGAGTTCCATAACTCGGCCCACGCCTGCGTAAAGGGACGACCCTGCTTAGAGTTAGCCACTCATAAGTGAGGAACCAAGGCGTATTGGACTTGAATGCAAGAGCACGATATGACTAGATGGTTTAATTTTACGTGCGCAGCACAAATTATTCAGTCAGCACTTACCATTAAGTTAGGATGTTTTTGGCCTGCAATGAGAATATAAGCTTCATTGTATATAACCGTGAATTCATCCCCCCAGTATATTGCCGCCGGATGGAGACTCCGCATTATAAGATTAAATACTGCGCGTAAATCGTAATTCCAACCCGTAATTGGCCCAAGAGGAGTGGCACCCCAGTCAATACTTTGAGCGAACTGAACATGTCTCGAGATTCCTCCCACAGGAAGTCGAGTCCAGTCAAGGATAGAGGCCTCGGGCAAACGCGTAGGGGAAGAGCCACCGATATGATCATTTATATTTATGCTAGCTGGGCTTGATAACGTAAGTTGATTTTCGTTTTGATTGGGATTAGCTATAATAGTTATATCGCTGAAGTAGTCCGGCGGTTCAAGAGGCTCAAAAGTCTTTCTAGTTGATGAGTTTGATACACCAGTAGCAGATCGAATACGTTCAGGTAAGGCTGAAGAAACACTCTGCACTTCGGCCGAGGACAAAGGGCCAAAGCTAGTTGTTAGCCCAAAACCAGCACTACTAATTATTCGGATCCTTTTACGCAAGGTAGAGCACCTCCACGTCATCCCTGCATAAGAAAATGATGGTAAAGATACATCTAATGCCTCTTGGTTTTTCACGAAGCTCAATGCCCAGGCCTTAAATTCCGGGAAGTCGTTTGTGACAGCGATCCCAGGGGAGTCTAGACCCGCTATGCCTCTCACCAGTTCCAGGAGTGTCTCCTGGGATTGCAGGGATGCATTTGCGAAGACAAGTTGAAGCTGACTCCCTGGGCTATGATTAATCGGATTGGAGACATCTATGATAAATGTCGGCCTTTCATCTTGATCTAAGAACTCCAGGACCCCGATACCAGCTAGAATCTGCATGCAGGATTGAGTAGCTTTAGAACTAGGACTTGCGGATAACTCCTGCTGATAGATGAAATCCAGATTCTCGTGAATGGAAGGGGACTGCAATAGACTGCTGATATTCTTCTCAGCCTTTGAGGTGCCAGGGTCTTCTGCACCGCGAGTTGCATTAGAATATTTCATCACAGAGATCATTATATTTGGGTTTCGAGGTTGATCTGACTGGTTCGTATTTCCGCCCTGAAGAGCCGATGGGAAAATTGTTTCATTTGAGATGTTTGAGAAGTTTCCCGTAGGTGCTTCACCAAAAGGCTCTTTTCGATTCTCCGTATTTGGCCGTGACCTCTTTGATGGGGGTTCAGTACTTGGACTGACTTCGTTAGTCACATAATTCTCGTTGTACTGCTGCCGTTTAGGAGCGTTCAATGGATGCTGAGAAGACACTATATGGGAAGCTTTCGTTTTCGAAAGAAGGGGCACGGGACATCCATCTATCGAACCCCCTTGGGTAAATATAACTGAAGAATCGTCTTTAATCACAGGTCGTCCGTCTCGAATAAAAGATTCTTGGCTTCCCTGATTCGTCTTCCCATGCACGCTCCTTTGGAGAGTATTGGGAGACTCGGAGATGTATCTAAGGGATGAAGTAACAACGCTACTCAATGAGAGATCTTGATGTGGCTGTCCGTGGAGCAATTCATTCTGGGAGTCGGCCGTGGACTTCGATATTGATTTCATTAAGTCTGACAGACACCCCTCCCAGCTCTCTCACCTTGCCGTGAGAGATAAAGTTCCAATAAAGGAAAAGAGAAGAAACTTTGAATATTGCTTTCCTAATGCCACGGATTTTTGAGCCGAATCGATGCTAAATTTAAACCCGGTAACAATATCTACACCTCAACATCCTAAGTCTCGAAGAAGACATAAATCGATCGCCGTGGCCGTTTAGTCTTGGCTGGAGCAGCACTGAGGATTAAGGATTAATTGTCGTAAGACACTTCTGAGCTATTCCCCGTCGAAGACGGGGGAAGTAAGTAGCGGGGAGGTAATTTACACTAAGGACCTCTACTTAGACCCCCTATTAAGCCTTTCACAGAAAGACGTACTGCGGTAGTTGTCGGCACTTGAGGCTAGCAACTGCAAAGCATAGGGCTTGGGCCTGTTCACTTGTCATTGTTCGTTTCCTGTCTGCAAACGCAATGTGAGGATGCTGTATGATCACGTGATCGACACCGCAATGATGGGGGGTTAAACTTGAATTGCGATGGCCTGGCCAATGACAGAGGACAACATGACGATTGGCGCTGTCAAGCATTGTTGCCGACTGATGACAAACTTAGAGGTTCAGGGGAACTAATAATTTAGTTTCGATGGAAAAGCGCCTCAATCGAAAGAAGGCGGTTCGCAGAGGGTGGGAAGATGCACGACAATCACCAACTTTAGCGCATCACCTTGCAATATTTGAAATATGCAAGGGAGCTTCCATTAATGAGACATTAAAAATCAGGTGAAGAATATCGGGATCGGGAATGTAGCAAGAACTATTGGACATGCGACGAATAGCTGGAAGTCTGCAAGCGCCGTGTTGATTGGTTCATCACTTGCAGGTTGGCGGTTATGGGCGGCATCTGTTTGGTGGCTCTCACTCTCTCATGCTGGATGTCAGCACTGGGAGGGGAACGCTCTCTTTATTAGACCGCAATCCCCATCCAAGATGTAAGACTGATCTCTTCAAGTCCAAATGTCAAGACGACACTCAATGCGACAGCAGTGCCGTCGTTAGAGCCCTTCCAATAATTTACGTCGCTACAGATACTTTTGTCGGCTTCTGGGAAAGCGACGAGCTAGCGCACCGATCGACTGAGCGTAAGCCAGCGCAATGTTCGGCATATACCTATCAAAGCGGTGGAAATGGCCCAAGGTACTCATTGCCTTGATGTTGATTGAGCTGGCAGGGACAGTCGCTGGACTGGCGCTGTTTGGCATCGCAAGTCCGAACCTGTACCGCACGAAGCTCTGGCAGGTCGGCTCAGACTATGGATTCAACTCCAGTCCGAATCAGGCCCTATATGCATATGCGAACTATCAACCAGCTCCAAAAACCGCCTTTGTCTGGTCAAGCACGTGAGTAACAATACTCTCCATACCGTATTATAATCAATTGCTTTTTATCGAGTACTGATGTGATATGCTGGCAGTCTCACTCAATTCAATTTGGCCATTTCTGTTCTGTCAATGTTCGTGCTCCTTGTCAAGGCCACCATGTTCATACTTCATGTCTGGTATCCCCTTTTAGGCACGGCCACGAATCTAGCCATCACCGTGTTATGGGCAGTGAGCGTTTACGGCCAGGCTGGACCTGACCATTCAGACCCGCAACATCCTAGCAATGTAGCATGGTACATCAGCAAGAGCTGTAGTTATGCCAAAGCAGACGGCTGGGAACACTATTGCCTGCAGGCAAAGGGAGCATTTGCAACCACAGTAATAATGATGTAAGTCTCTGTCTCGGACGAGCTCTTTAACTATGTCGGAATTGATGAAATTCACAGGGCTATATTCTTTTTCAATATGCTTCTCGGGGTCTGGTCACTCATCCCATCAGCTGCCGAGCGCGCTGCAAATAAACTTGGAACAGATGAAATGCAAATGGATACCTCACCTGTCTCGGAGAATAATAAGGAATGGGAAATGACAGCCCCTTTACCAAGTGCCAAACAACCGTACACACCGAGGACATTGGCGTTTCACACTCTTGACCGACAGTTACCATTACGATCGCAAGGAGGAAGGTGAGCAAAGTGGGAGTGATATAGTATATANTTTTTTTACTTCCTATGTCGGGGATATTTAGCGATACACATCGCCTGGTTGGGAATAACGCAATTGATATGGACGGTAGTTTTTTTTGGGGGGGGCTTTTTGGGATTATAGGTTATGGGAATTCCTTTTGGGGGAATATTTGAGGGCAACTTTGTACAGCTTAATTCCTGATGGATTATATAACTGAAGTCGTCGATCAGTCTTGCAATATAAGACTACTTCTTTGGAGAGGACAGTTTGCTACTATTCTAGTAGGTGTGTTAGAGGGAATGTGAAATTCTTAAACCATAGCAAACTTGGGATGATGAGGAAGCCGGGAGTTATACATTTTGCTCTGATAAGTAAAGAATAATTTTAAGAAAGAAGACACGGTTGAATATAGGAAATATATATGCTGAAACCTTCATTAATAAAAGAGATACGATATTACGAGAAATACAACTGCTAAGTGGATAGGTCTGCCCTTATGGGGAGCTTGATTATGCTAAGGCATGGAAATATATTTTGATTCCTGCATAGGTGGTCTGATTCTAATCATTTTTAATTAAAGGAGTATAATTCATTTATTCAGGTCAAAGTCATAATTAGTTGAAACGAAGAAAAGGGGAGAAGACCATGGTTGCGCTAAAGACATTTGATTCCATCAATGCATGCAACGCTTTACTTCAAAAGAAAAATTCCAGGAGTCTAGATTCCATCCTCGCAGACGTGTGCTTTCAGAAATCAAATCAAATTATCTTTTTGGATAGATCTCTCTTAGATCTTGCACTGGAGTCCGTCTTTGCTTTGATATTTGTGTGTAAGTTGACCCGGCTCCATCTATATGTTATGCACAATTGCTGCACACTTTTTGTAGGATTGAGAAGATTGTGCTCCTCAAAATCTCACGGAGTACGAGGGGGAATTATCTTCACTCCAGCCAGCCTTGCTGAATAGGCCATTGCGATCATCCCTGTCGGCTCGGGGTGAGCGTACGTTGGATATCATAAAATCTCATATGCGTAACTTTCAACGGGCATTGAGAAGAGAAAGCTGATTTGTTTAACCAGTGCTGGAATATATAGCATGAGTTCTTTGTTTCAGAAGTCTAGTGCTAAAGCCGAGATCTGATCCATCCCTATAATGTCTCATGCTGTTGCCGTAAAAACCAGCGTCGGTTCTTTTCCTGAACCCCGAGATGGGATCCACATGGAGACCTGTGGGGAAGTTAGGAGGTACAAGGAGTTCTTTTACTAGAGCGGTTTCTCTGTTCTGATGTGCATATCATTTTGAAAGAAAATGTCCTCTGTGAAGATTTAAGCTAAAGTAGACCAAGCAAATATAGATAGGAAGTTTAAAATGCGTTGAAATAAATTAGAACAACATGACAACATAGGAAAGAAGTCAATAGTCAATACCCGGGCTATTGTTTGTTCGAGTGTTTCTTTTACGCGCAGTCAGAAGCTCTTGACCTAAAAAGTCCAGGAACTTCGGCAGTATTAATCCCTTAATTTTCCGATGGAAAAGGGCAATAGCAGCACTACAGAATAAGACACGTCCTATTGAAGAATATTAATCAGATAAGGTCAAGCTACCTATCTCCTGAAACAACTATGGAGGAATATGACGGTCAAGACTGAAACTTCGGTAGGACAACTAGAAGTAGCATAGTTATAGGGTATATAGTATGACGAAGTAATTATTCAGGGTCCTGACAATAATAAAGCCATCCCACTTGCTGAGTTCAGACAACGACGGAAGTCATGCTTCTGTGTTTCGTGATAGCTGAAAAAGTCGGATTCTTAGTGGTATCTTGGCTGGAACAGATAGCTTCTAATGTTTCTTTGGAGAGACGGAGACAACAACTCGGTTCAACCCTCGAGAGCAACAACGAGGGGCACATTCTAGGAGCATGAACATGCTGACACTAATTGCGAATGCTCGTTTGGCATTTTGCCCATCAGTTTCCTGTCTCTTTACCCGTGAAAAGGGGGTTTGTGGTAACATAACAAAATGGTTGAAGGGTCGAAGGTCGATTTCATTAATTAGCGGCTAAATAAAAGCTGGCGGGTAACTTATCTAACATGAGATACAGCAGCTGCTATGGTGATAGGCGTAGCAATAAAAGGTGCACTTGATCAGCGTACACATCCTTGACGCAAGTTAATGTACAGAATCATCTTGGTAATCAGCCAGACACACACAGATTTCTTGTTTTTGGTATCAAAGGGAGTGTGCCCTACTCCGTACTCACACCGTACTACAGTGCTACAGTACTGTATCTATCGGCATTAATGTATACACCACAAATAATAGATTAGAGTGACTTGAGCAAAGATGAATACAGAGGTGCCGTTCTCTTCAGGGCAGCGAGGATTGAGATTTCTGGTTGTGGATGAGAGCAATATCGCCTACTTAACTTCACCGCCGCAAAAAAACCCCTCCATCAAACATGTGTGAAGGACGAAAGTAGCAGCCATCTACGTCGTAGGGTGTCAAGAAAAGGTGGGTGGGGTGGCATTCAAATGAACCGTGCATGTTGAAGGTTGGTTGATGCAGCATTTGCTTGGCGCGCGAGGTGCAGCTGTCTGTACAGAGCAGGTTGTCTCTGAGCATAATACCGAAAATTTTACAGTATTTTCCTAGCCCACAAAATTGGACAGATTGGCTTACAGTAATTGGACGGTCCCTGATATAACTTATGCTGTCGGTCCTACCGGCTGCCACATTTCTCAGGCAGAGCGGGGGCCTAGTTACATAATGAGACGTGTGAGGTCCCTTATCCGATGCTATTCTCTCACAACATCCTTGGAACATGGAGCATCGAGCCTGGTGATTCCACTCAAATCTTTTTTTTTTGTTTTTGCCCGGGTTGAAATTTTCGTTGAATTCTGCAGGCCCCATGTGATGAGAGGGCCAGACCCGGGGGGCGCGGCCAAGCAGCACAATGGTAAGGGTTTGCGATGATGGAGGCAAGAATCCGGGAAACAGATCACGTAATTCGCTAACCGTGGAACCTAAAAAGAGCCTGTCAAACGGGGTGCATACGTAGGCATGGAAGGCCAGAGGTATCACAATCTGAATCTGACAATGGACCAACTGCTGACAATTTCTATTACAGTAATTGTACGGAAAATTTCTATGATGCTCTTGCTATCGGAGTTCCACTTGGTATTTTGCCCGCCACTTGTGGTCTAGAGCCATTGAAATGGCATGCATCGGAGATTCCCATAAATAACCCACACGACGGGGCGTACAGAATAAACAATCCGGTGCTGGGCTTGGGGCGGAAAACCTAGGTATGGGGCTATGGACTGATGACAGGATACGTACGGAGTACTGTACGGTAGGGGAGAACGATTTTGAGAGAACGAGGACTGGAGCTCTACTTGAAGTAGATTAGGGGAATCTCTAAGGCACTTGGGCTGACTGTCCTAGTGCACCGTACCGTAATTACGGTATTTTCTCGTACATGTGAAAGGAAAGCCGCCACCCCTATTTCAAGTAGAGTAGAGAAGAGTACCGTGCTGGCGTCCGGCCAAAGCTCCTGAAGCCGCCTCGGCAGTCCCCAGTCGCTGCGCTCCGCTTCGGCACTCGAGCCTCTCCTGATGGGGTTTGCTGCTGGCTGCGCGCTTGGTAAGATTACCCGGTGGAGCTCTAGCGTCGTGCAGCGCAAGTTAAAATTGATGTCTGTTGGGGGGAAAGCAAAAAAAACCCCAAAAAAAATCTAAGTCTGGTGCGCGATCCGACCGTGTTGCCTGGTGAGCAAAAGATTCTCAAAGCCGCTGGATGTGGTTCCCAGAAAGAAAGGGGTTTGCTTACTTGTAATTAACAGGGTGATACTTAGTTCGAGGTAAAATACGGTACAGTCCTTCGCTGTAAAATGAGTGGCCGCCTGGTTCTGAACGGGGGCAATTAAAAAAAAAAAAAAAAAAACAAAAACCGTTATCAGGACTGTACCGGTAAGTTACTGGTAAATGTACTGTACCATACAGGAGTGCATGACAGCGCCCGCATCAATCTTCGGACTCTGGTTTGCTCGGCGGGTGCTCCTTGGTTTCCTCATTGTTTCCCTTCCCTTCTCCATGTCCACAGCCATTTATGATTGCAGTACCCCGTCGCGGACAGGCACCGTGGCACCATGTCCAGTAAGTCGTGCCAGTCGGTGTCAAGTGTGAGTTGCCCTACCACGTCTACCTCAGGCCGACCACAGTCTCAGGCTCACCGGTGGGCCAACCATGGCCATGCCCGCGGTTGTGTTCGAGACGCCCTTCGCAGCAGAAACTCGGGTCTCGCACCTGCTTGGATGCAGATGCAGTCAGTGGTGTGTGTCGCATGATCATTGCCGATCGTGCAGAAAGCGTGCAGCGACCGACCGCCAAACGTGCAGCGTGCATGATTGGCCCTTGGAGGGTAATGACGCACTGTCGGGCCATCGAAAAAAGGCCAATAAGTTACTGCTCATCAGCGCTTGCTCGCTGCTTTCAGTCAGACCTCTCTCAGAATAATGTAGCGCCTCTCTATCTCACTCACTCTCACTCACCCTCACTTCTGACATCCCATACACGCCCAGATAACCTCCTTCCCCCCTTCCTGCGTTTCAACATTGCTGGTTTCTGGCGTCTTTCCACGACAAGCACGCCATGCCTATCATCTGCTCCTGAATCTTGGCTTGCCACATTGTGGTGCCGGGCCAGTGTCCATTATGCTGACAATCGAGGGCCGCGAGAGCGTAATAACAACAAAACGCGGAAACCCTGTGTTGAGCACCATGACAGCAAAGTAGACTGGCATGACTGGTAGACTGGTACAGTAGAGTAGTTAGTGCAAGACAGCTTTTACGCTTGTGTGTACCGTAATCTGCTGAGTGGTACAGTACTGTAGCGCTGGATGCACTCCTATACTGTAGGTACGGGAGAATCACGCTCCATGCCTGCTGTAGCACGAAAACCAAACCGTGTCCAGTGTCCAGAAGTGGTCATGTCACTGATGATTAGGATGATTAGTTACCCAGTAGTGTTCCAAATACCCTCTGCGGTATGGTGGTTGGTATGATGGTTGCAAGTAGATACGAGATAGACGAGCGCAACGAGCCCTCTGTGGATGGCGGCCCTTCAGGGTTTCGAAGATAAAACCCAAAATATTTACCTGCGAAATTAGAACGACCGTGCCGTTTCGCGTAATACCGGTTTATATTACTGTAAAATTTGGTCGTGCTCACAGCCCTTTTATGGCGCTGCTGATCGTGACCTTCTCATTTCGCTAGCGCCAGCCGCCCTGGCCGCTCAGCAATAAAAACATCTCCTGCTCAGGATTTTCTCAGACCTTTTTTTCTTACCCGTTCCAGCCCACCCTCTCTTTCCTCTTAGCTTTTATCTTCATCTTCCATTCATCAAGATACCCCTCTGTTACTTCTTACTCATCTAATAACACCATCATAATGTCTGAAGTCGAAGCTCAGAAACCAGTCGAGGAGCCTGTCGCCGCCCCTGCGACTGAGACTACCGTCCCAACGGTCGTCGAGCCTGCTGCCGAGACACCTGCTGAGGACAAGCCTGCTGAGACCCCAGCGGCAGAGACCTCCACCGAGGCACCAGCTGCTGATGCTGCCGCCGAGACTCCTGCTCCAACTCACGCAAAGGAGACCCCAGTCGACAAGTTGAAGTGAGGATCTCCTATTTCTGCCCCTAAGTGTTGCTATATGCTAATCTAATTGCTCCTTAGGCACTTCTTCGGTGGAAAGAAGGAGGAGGTTAGCGAGGATAAGGAGAAGAAGGGTCGCAAGAGCCGATCTGTCAGCCGCAAGCGGAACAGCATCTTTGGAAGCCTTTTGGGAAAGAAGGACGAGCCTGCTAAGGAGGAAGAGGCTGCAAAGGAGGAGACCGCGGCTGCTCCAGCAACTGAAGAGGCAGCTCCTGATGCTGCCGCTGCTGCTGAAGAGCCCGTTGCCGCCGAGGCTCCAGCTGTCGAGGAGCCTGCTACCGCTGAAACCGCTACCGAGCCTGCCACCGAAGCTGCACCTGCGACTGAGACTACAGAGGCAGTCAGGCCAGCTGCTGCTAAGCGCAACAGCATCTTCGGCTCTCTCTCATCTCGCTTTGCCAGTAAGGAGAAGAAGACTGAGAACCAGACAGCCCCCACTGTCCCCGCTAAGGATGCTGAGCCGGTTTCCGAAGCTGCTCCAGTTATCCCAGCTGTTGAGACTACTGAGCCATTGGCTGATAGTGTAGAGACTCCAGCTGCCACAGCTGAGACCGCCGCTCCTGAGACCAACGGTGAGACCAAGGCTGTTGAGGCTCCCGCCGTGAAGAGCGAGAAGCGCAAGTCCTCTCTCCCATTCGGTTTCGGCTCCAAGAAGGAGAAGTCCCCTAGCGATGATGAGTTGGAGAAGCCAAAGTCTCCCAAGTCTCCTTTCGCTAAGCTCCGTGCCACTGTCAAGGGCAAGTCTCCTAAATCTGCAGAGAAGCCAGCCGAGGAACCCAAGACCGAGGCTGCTGCTGAGACCAAGGCTGAAGAAGCCGCTGAAGAGACTCCAGCTGCTACTGACGCTATCCCCGCTGCTGAGGAACCAGCTGTTACTGAGCCAGTTGCTGCTGCTCCAGCTACCACTCCTCAGGTTGCTGCCACTGCCTAAACGTATGGGTATCCATTAAGTTTACGGCCTAGCAGTACCTCACTATGAGAGTATGAATTCATTATTCGTCGCGGAAGAGAAGGATCTCATTGAAATACCCAAGACTGATTGTTTGCTTTTTTTGATACCACTCTCTTGCATCTTTTGTTACTGTCGTTGAGTTCTCAATACTCACGCTATGGATGGGTTGCATTTCTGCTGCGGATTTGATACCCCTATACCCAGACTGTCTTTTCGCAATCTGCCACTAGGGCACATCTCGTAATAACTAATAAATGTCTCTTCAATCCTTCTCAAATTCGGTCCCTGCTGCTTAGTGATGAAAATTTATATTCATGTATCGGTGATTTTAGATGGAGTGAAGTTTGTTCCCGTCCGCCTGACCGGTCCACTTTATGACTAAGTGGTTCTAGATCATCTGCAAGTAAGAGTGGAGAGTATCTTGCCCTCCCCTAGGAAGAGCTATGATACAGCTATTAAAGCTTCTGGTTTCAAAATATCTCTTTATTGAATATGGTTAAAAATAATAATGTTTAACGCTCTAAAATGAAATGATTCGTCTTAGCCTTATACGCCTGCCCTGCCAGACCAGACAGTGGGCACAATCCTATGCTATCAACCCTTATATGTAACAAACAGCCAAAGTATCTCCGTACGAACTCAACTCCAGCCCCCAACCATACACATTTCCTTAACAAGCCGGTTAATCCGAGTCACTACCATCTTTTCTCCTACGCGTTTCTATAATATGATCTGTCTCGCATCTTTCGGCTGACTCTCATTCGGACAGTAAGGACACTTGAACCGTCCACCTTTGCTTAATCTTGCTAAGCTCTCCTTCGCAACCACATGTCCACAAGGCATCATCATTGGTGGATTATCCTCCGTTGTCTGCTCCTTGCTAACAGGGCACACGAAAATAGCATGGTAGATCATGGATCTCGGTAAGGCGATTTCGACCGGTAACTCGTTTTGTGTTGTCCATTCTGTTCGCTTCTCCTTGACTATGGTGGCCAATTTGAGGAGTGTGGGCAGAGCGATGGCACCGGCCGTTGCAGCTACGTACAGTGGGGATTCGGCGGAGAGACCGATGAGGGAGCAGAACTCCCGCGTGAACGAGGCAGAAACTTCGTCCCAAGCGGTTTCGGTCTTGAAAGTTCGTCCGTAAGGTGATTCAGAGAGGTTAGAGGCGTACGCTAGAGCAGTCACCAGCTGTTGGATTTCTCGCAAGTACTGAGACTGGAAGGGGGGAAAATTCGCCCTGGCATACTCTAGAGCACCTTGAATCCCGTTGTGACTGTCATCAGCGAGGCTATTGACAGCAGGACCTTGGAAGAGCCATATGAACTGTAGTTTTATGAGCTCAAATTCTAGGTTGCTTCCTCGTTTCTCAAGATCTTGACTGTTTTGTCTGGCCCATTCTATAGCTGGGAGAAGGTTCCTTTGCTGCAACTCATGAAGTATGTTATACATGTTTGTAAACTTCTTTTGAAGTTCTTGGGATTTTAGAGACGACAGGTCTGCTTCATTATTATCTGCGGGGTTTGGTATACCTAGTGTCGGAGTTGTGTGTGGCGGATTTCGTAGTACTTCGTCGAGGAAAGTGGATGCGACTGAGAACTGTCCTTCGCGCAGAAGATGCATTGCAATCGCTCTATTGATGAGAGAGGGATAAGATGCCAATGCATCGTATTCTGTTGGTAAGGTCTTCAGTGGAAAGTTCTGGTATTTAAGTCAGTCGTTTCAAAGGATGAAGACGATAGTGATGTTGTACCTTATCTAACGCCTTGCCATAGTTGCTATGCCCCTTATGGATCTTCTTCAGATCATCGTTCACTATATTAAACCCCTGTGTTATAGGATTTTGAAGCTTTGCAAGCGTTATACCGGCTGATTTTGGATCTAGGCCAGAATCATTCATGTTAGAACATCACTGGCGAAACTGAGGCCCAGATTGCGCTCTTACCTTTCACTATAGTTTCCCTCGCCCTTTCAAGGGACTCAATTATGCTGTCCACATGTGAAATGCTTTGCGAATCGACGAGGTTGGCATCTTTGCGGAGTTTCGCCAGCTCTAACTGAAGGGCATCCATGACGAATGATCAGATACGCCCCACTTGGATTGGAGTGCTTGAAGTGATTATGCGATGCTTCCGCCAATATGAGCGCATGAAGAAATAGCTAACACATCTGCGGTGTTATCTTCAAGACCAGCTTGAAAAGAGGTATGCGATAGTGCTATACTGTGATGCTATTCTGTGATGATATAGAGTGTCTGGTTGTAGTCAATAGTTGTTTCCAGTACAGGTCGTCTCCCATGTCCCGCTAGTGGTTCCAGCAGCCAACTCGGCTCGGTACGACTTTACGGTACCTCTTCGTTCACATAGTTATACTCCTAGCTGCTTCCCAGTATCGTCTCAGAATAATTCATGGTTTTCATATTGCCACCTCTAGTTAATCATTCCATGTCGTCCCTGTGGTGGCCATGGTGCCCTGGTTTATGATATTACAATATGTTATCTCCCAGACCTCCTTAAGTTTGCCAGCTGCGACAACGACGTCACCGGCATTTCCCCACACCAAAAGATCCAAACATGGCTTCACGGTTTGCGCTGCCTCGTGCCTATGACCCGCAGATGTATCAATCAGACCGGGTCACGCTTTCACGCACGATATCACATAGAGCAAAGCCTCAGTCCACATCTAACGGTGATGTATCTAAGAACGCCGTAGCGGATACGAAACATGAAACCACTATGGAAGCTCAAATGAAAGCTCACCGGCGGAACTTCGTCTTTGCCGACACTGTAGCGTTTAGGTAGCTTCGAACTTTATAGGATGAGATCTGCTTTTCTCTATGGCTAACTTTGGTTTGCAGATATCTTGAAGAAGATCCATCCATAGATGTTGTACAACCTCATGACAGACTTGCCGGTTACGAGTTATATATTGTTGAGCAATGGGCCTGTTCTCGAAAGCATCCCACGTTTATAATTGTAACATATACTGGGGATTTAACACATTCGGTCGAAGTAGGGGTGCTAGGCGTTCCCGCGGACGAAGGCATGTGGTCACAAAGACTTCGTGTCTATTTCGAAGCCATATCTCAGTACCATGCTCGGCCGAAAGAAACACCATTAGGAATGCTAATGGTAACCAATCTGAGCAGTTTTCCATCGGCATTAACCGTAATACCAGTTCCTGGGGGGAATGTCAGGAGGCATAGAGAGGATTTTATTGTGAATGAGAACCTCAAGCGTCTTGGATGTTCAGGCAGATCTGGTATTAGCCTGACGGCGCCGACAGGTGCAACCCAAGCCAAGTTCTTCCAGTTGTACAAGACTACCGATCGGAGAACCTTATATGAGGCAGTCATCGAATTGGTTAAGCTTTGCCAAATAGCTCTAATGATGTTTGGGAAGTTAGAGCAGGAGTATGCTGATGGCCTTCTCTGTGATGTTACAGAGAAGGCTATTACAGATTGGTGGTCTGAGATTGGCTCAGAATATTACAATATCGAACCGACAGATGGAATACTGGGACCTATGACCGTTGCCGGCATGCTTGGCCTGCTTATGGGCGCGAGAAACCGATTGAATTATTATGGGGCCCCTGTTTCGAAAGATGCTTTCGATGTCTTCAGTCTCAAGCGTGGAATTAGCTATTTTCAAAAGTCTCAGAAGCTAGAGCGTACGAGGAGACTCGATAGGCATACTCTTGCCCGCTTACATAGAGTGACAGCAAAGGCAGCAGCTGGCGAGGGGTGGGCAATGCCCAAGGCCGTAAAGTCAACTGTTGCTGAACTCAGTAGCAAAGGTGGCGAAATGGTGATGGGTATGGTTGGAGGTCGTGATAAAGCTGGCATTGGGGATATCGAAACTGTTGATATTGACAAATTCGTCAGTCTCATCCATGGAGAGCGAGGTAAATGGCTCTGGTATGGTAAATCAAAGAGAGGTGGAACTGGCGAGGGCCATAGCAGAACAGGTTCAGAGTTTGGCACTCTTTCATGGAGTAAAGCTGACCAGGGTGGATATATCTGGTCTAATAATAGAGCTGATTCTATAACACAAGAGGATGATCAGGAATCACGGAGGTCATTAGAGACTCCTGTTGTGGTTTATGACAATCGGCCGCCTGGGTCTACTATCAGCATGACTGAAAGCACTAATGACCGAGATCGAGAACTCCGAAAGACTGTATTCAAGAGTGTGACGGATAAGATGAACGATGCGAGGTCTGGTTTTGGACGAATAAAAGATGCCGTTGGGCTTCGAGGCCATAGTAGTAAGCATTCAAAAGATGATACAGTTGAGATTGAAGGACGGATGTCATACTTTGGTTCTACTCCCACGCTGTCCCCGTCCATAGTATCAGGGCACCCAGGGACTCCACCAGGTATATCTAAGGTATTCACATGGAAGAATAAACCTGGGGAGTATCAGAACGGTGAGCCATTGGAGAAAGATGCTGGGAATGAATCTCTAGCTCGGGAACTTGATTCTCCTACACAATATCCAAAGGAAAGCCCCATGATTGCGGTTGCAGTGGAAGAAGCCGAGAAAGATGACGAAGCAGATGCAAAATGGCTTGCAAAGGCGAAAGAGATCCGTCAGGATCTAATAGATCGTGATGTGTCGGCCAATGGTTCTGTGGTTGGTGAAGAATGTGACCTCGAAGGTCCAGTTCTAGAAGCAGCCCGTGACCCGAAAAACTATGATGTTTTGTTATATCGGCGCAATAGTATCACCACGACACCGCTGAAAGATCGACGCCGTCGAAATGAGTCCTACTGGCCACGACATATGTCTTTTAGTGAAGCTGAAGATGCCATACTAAGTTGGAAATCCATTGTGGCACATAATGAGAAGAAAGAAGAGTCTGATAATTGGGTTGCGTTTGAAATGCAAAAATACGTCTCAGAAGATATGAAGCACCTTTATGAAAAGGTCTTAGAGCTCCAAAATAATATAGCCCCTTGGGTGGAATGCAAAGTTAACGAAATCGACATCTTGGACAATCTCTCTGCCAGAGACCAGGAGGAGTTCCAGTCAATATTCCTTCGGGTTACTGAAGCCTACCAAGAAATCAAACATACCTCAGAGGATGTCATAACGGATGAACGTGCCCACACCACTGCGAAGATTAAAGATATTGAAGTTCTAGGGGCAAAGTTGGAATATGAAGTGAACGCCCTTTACTCTAAGGTGCTAGACGTTGAAGACGCTGTTGCGCAGTTCAATAGGCAGGTGGATGAACTGGAATCCCGAGCTAATGAGCTTAAGACCGAATTGCATACTGAGAGCTGGCCACATTGGATTGTTCGTTCGATCACAGGTATTGGGAGTCCGCCACATCCCCTAACGTAGCGACCTTGATGACACTGTATATACATAGAGAGGTCTTTTTAGAAGGCGTTTGGGCATTTTCAAGGAAGCATATTTACGGTAGCATGGATTGAGAGTTCAATGGAGTCATATGAACGCCTTTTGTTCCTTTATACCCACATAGCCCTATCTATAATACAAATTATCTTAACTTCACGGGAACAATAAATCTCAGTCCCGAGCTCATGCCTTTGTGAAGCACCACACATTAGAGACTGGGGTATCAATAGTAACCCCCTTTGGATCAGTGTAGTAATACAAGCATCACGAAAAACTCGTTCCTTCAATATGCTACCCTGCTTGGGCTCTTTCACATCCCTCCAAATCCCATTCCCCCTGCACCAGCCCCCTTAGCCTGGGCTTCTGCTTGCAACAGTTCCGAAATTTTCATTTGTACATCGAAAAATTTTGACGCGCAGCGATCGATACATACTCCCTCGCCTTTATTTAGTTCCCCCTCACGGTATTCCCGAGGCACGCATTTCTTCATGCAGGCTTGCGAGAGTCTGGGAAAGGTATGCTGTTAGCCGATTATAATCCTTCAAGTTTATCTGTTATCACCAGAACCTAATTTAAGGCTCATACAGTAGACAAACAATANGGGGGAGAGCATAGGAGTATTACTTGTTGAACATATCTGTCACAAGGTCCATCTCCTGCTCAGCAGCAGCGATCTTTTCCGCCGATGAAGGCTGAGGTCTGCCGAATCCGAACATAGACATGACTGCAGATTTTAATTGGGAGGCTTCGGGTTATCGAACTGTTGAAAACTATGAAAAACTCTTGAAGGGATTTATTATAGATAAGCCTTGTGAAGTTGACGTCGAGCTGGAGCTCAAATTCTTGTGGCTTGGCGAAGTCCCCAGTAGTGCGGAATTTCGAGCCGAGGATCCCTGCGAAAGACTTCGACAGTTTAGATTTTTCGGATTCAACCTCTACAGCTATGGATGTGCTTTGGTGATAGCAATTGGAGTTGTAAGTCCTTTAATATTTATTTTCTGGCGATATACTGGAATGATGATACAATTATAACCTTAGAACCGTTGCGACTGACACTTTCGAGTGGTTGATCACAAAACTCAAATATCTGATCCATGCCAAACTCAATTTATTTCTAACAATGGTATTTGGTAGTGCCAAGCTAATTCTCTATCTAAAATAGGACGAGAGAGGCCTCAATGTTTGGTCTACGCTTCCTTCAGCCTCGCATTTGCGCGGATATCCCGCCTGCAACAAAGTTGGCTTATGTACGATTTTACAAGACAGCAGGATTGGTGGCAGGAACTGTACCTAAAGGCTCTAGGACTATAATCTCTTCTGTATCTAGTAAACGTTCTAAGGCATCGGATAATGGAGATCTTGACGCCCAAGATGACCGGGAGCGGAGGATACAAGAGCTTAAAGATTCCGGCACATTAGAATATCCCAGGATTAAGAAGTCCCAGGATTTTGGATACAAAGAAATGACATGCCGAGGTTTTACAGAACGATATACTGACCTGAAACCGGCCATGATGCTTAAAGAAGACAACGTAGTGCTTCGAGGTAATTTTTTCAATCAGATTATCTATGTGGATCGTTGTAACTGACGACATGATAGGAAGGATTCACTCTGTCAGGCTATCCGGCTCGAAACTTGTGTTTTTAGATCTTGTTCAGGATGGAGAAAGAGTTCAAGCAGTCTTCGATCTTAAACGTCTCCAGATGTTTTCCAATGTAACACCTCAACAATTCCGTCGCTTCTATCGTATTTTCCGGCGTGGGGACATAATTTGTGAGCTTAGAACCTACTTGCATTGCTAAGAGCCACTGCTAATGAGTGAAAGCTGTTCTTGGAGCCCCATATCGGACGCCAAGAGGTGAACTTTCAATCACGGTGTCTGAGCTTCCTAGGCTCTTAACACCTAGCTTGATGGATATTCCAGCAAAGTTGGAACATAGTGAAACTCGAGTACGAAACCGACATGTTGACCTTCTTGTCAACACGAAAGCTGCAGATACTCTGCGGTTACGATCCAGTATCACCCAATACATCCGGGACTTCCTGCTGAAAGACTCTTTCCTTGAAGTTCAGACTCCGATAATAGCAGATAAAGCCGGCGGAGCGGTCGCTCGTCCTTTCACCACGAGTGCGACTGAATTCCCGGAGAAGGAGCTAGCTCTGCGAATTGCTCCGGAATTGTGGCTCAAACGACTCATTCTCGGCGGCTTCGATCGTGTCTTTGAAATCGGTCCTGCGTTCAGGAACGAGGGTCTAGATGCCACCCATAACCCAGAATTCATGACCTGTGAATTCTACAAGTCATTTACCGATCTGGAAGAATTGATGTCCATAACAGAACAAATGATATCTGGTCTGGCATCGCATGTTAAGTCTTTGCAGGAGGGAAGGCTGAAGTCTCTTCCGGAGATGGACGTTACTTTATACGAGCCGCAGTTCAAACGCATTGAATTTATCCCTGAAATCGAAGCAGAGCTAGGCCAAGCCCTTCCCGATCTCTCGAAACCAGACGCCTCCAATCAACTTATCAATATCTTTACGAAACACTCCATAGCACTACCCAGTCCACCAACACTTCCCCGTCTCCTCGACAAGCTCTGCTCAATCTATATCGAACCTAACTGTACGACTCCTACGTTTATTATACACCATCCATCATGCATGTCCCCTCTCTCGAAATCCTTCATCTGTCCAAAGACCTCGCAATCTATTTCAGCGCGGGCCGAACTCTTCATTAGCAATCGAGAAGTTGCAAACATGTACGAGGAGGAGAACTCCCCCTTTGCTCAACGTGAAAAATTCATCGAGCAGGGCAAGTATAAAGATGAAGAAAACCAGGCGAACGTTGATCAGAGCTATGTCGAGGCTTTGGAGTGGGGACTACCGCCTACTGGAGGATGGGGAGCAGGAATTGAAAGATTAGTCATGCTTATGAGTGGACAGGAGAAGATCAGTGATGTGCTCAGTTTCGGAAACTTGAGGCATGTGGTTGGGATAGGCTCCGGAGTAAAGAGGAAAGAGAACGGGGAGGAGACGGAGCCGTAGACCGCGCCTGTATATGAGTAAGTGTAAATTTCTTGTACTATATGATGTATAATATACTTGTAAAATTACAAAGAAGAATAGGGATAACTTATTACTTATACCAATATATTGCACTATCATAAGCGTATTTTACTTCCTATCCGTGTATTTATACCTCAAGGCATTGAAAGTCATATTACTGTACGACTTACTGATGCAAAATGCAAAACTTTGTGCAGCTCACGTTCGTGATTATATTCCGGGCTTTAAAAAGCTCCTGGTATAGGACCAACCTAGTCATACAATAAAAATATCCTGAAATACAACCATCCCTCCCACCACAGCCAAAGCGAAAGCCAAACCAGCTGGTATACTCTTCTTTACACTTAACGCCCATCCCGAGTCAGAGAAGCAATATCAATCCTCGATCTTAGCCCCTTTTTATATCTCACTAGTTTGCTCATCCTCAATAGAGCTCTCGCCTCCTTTTTCTTCTCCACCATTGTCAGCATTCTCTTTACCATTATCATCCTCTCTTAACCTCTTTCCTTCACTAGCCAAGTCTTCTTCTGCCTCTCTCTTTGGTGTTTCCCTTTCCACGTCCATGTCCATTCTCGTATCGTCATTTCCCTCATCATCTGGAGTGATTTCAGCTCGTCTGCCCACCGCAGCCTCTAGATCAATTCCTTGCATGCCTGCTAGAGGACTACTGGTGCTATGACTCTGAGGGCCCATATCTTCCATTCCAATCTCCTCTGGACCTCTTGCATGCGGTACCTCATCCTCCTCGCCTAGCCCTTCGGCATCTGTGTCCTCTAGTTGCGCCGCGGGGATCACTCCAGCACGCTGTTCTTGTCGTAGGAGTTCGCCCTGCGTAACGGCTCCCTCGGCTCTGAAACCCGTAGCAGAGGCTTCAGCAGAAGTGCCCGTGTTCCCGGTCCTACTCTCCCGCGGAGAAGATACCCCGTTCACCGACACACTGACTGTCTCGATACCACCTACCCCATTAGGGCCGTCGATTGTTTCCGTACTCTCAGTCCGCACTTCCGCCTCAATGTCATCCACCTGATCGCCCATGGTACTGTCGTTCCTTAACCATGGTATTGGCGTCAACAAAGCACCACCGAGGCTCTCATCGCCGCCAAAGTTCGAATTAGGTAGTTGGGATGTTGGATTGCCCCAGGAGATGGATAACGGATCTGGACGCGTCGAGGGACCATTCAGGAGCACGGACGAGCTAGAAAGCGGATCGGGAACTGCAGGAGGTAAAGGGAAGATATTGGCTCCAGAAGTGACATGGACTACACGATCGAGAGCATGAAGGTAGGCGGGAAGGCTGCGATGGTGGGTGCGCGGCATGAGGAGCAGCTCGGCGAGTCGCTGGATGGTATGTGGGGGATAGGTGGAGAAGAGTGATTGTAGGGTGTCTATAATGGAGATTAAGAGCTGGCGAACCTCCGGCGGGAGAGTACCGGCTGGGATGGTGCTGGTACTACTGGTGATTGTTGTTGCAGTCGTGGCTTGGGAGACTGGTGGCGGATTGTTCTCTTTGTTGGTGGAGTCGGTAGAGGTTGTGCTCTCCTGGCTGGAGGGCTTGGCGGCATTAGGTGTGGAGGTATCAGGTTGTGAGGTGAGAAGCGGCGGTGATGACTGTGGGAGCGATGAGGAGGTCTGAGACTGACTGGGTGGTCGATTTGAGAAGGAAGGCAGTGGGAACTCGGTAGTCACAATCTAGGGCCATCAGTTTGAAATCATTGGAAGGTAGAAATGAGCAAAAAGGAAAGAGAAGGAAGGAAGGAAAAGAGGCCATAAAGCTGCCTAAGACACATACCTTCTCCAGCCGCGGAATCAATCGCGAGAGCAGAGCTGGCCATTGGGAGCTGCATGGGAGGGTGGCAGTTAGCACGCGACTCTTCTAGATAAATTTGAGATTGCTGAGGAGCAGATGGAGAGCTAGGAATCAGGCAAGGCGACGTACTAGTCCATGGTTTGGCCGTCAGCCAAGCTGCGCAGAATCTCATCATCGGTATCAATGTCCATCTTGGGCGTTGCGGGCCAGAGAAGAGGGAGACGATGTTTGGTGACGGGCGATGAGGGCCCGTAGTGGCGGGTTCGCAAAGCTTCAGCCTTCCGCCTTCTGATGAGTTCGGATGTAGATCCTCAGGCATTCAGGCATTCACTTTTCCCCCAAGGCTGTGGGAGACAGAAGTTGGCAGGCAGCAGGCGACGCAGGGGTTAGCTAGCTTGTTATGTTTGGCATGTTTGTCAGTTTGCAAATTCTGTTGTCTTTATAAGCTGGCTTTCGTCCAGCTCTTTCGTTTTCTTTTCCTCTTTTCTTCTTCATACTTACCTTGTGATGATGAGACCAGCTCAAGCATAGGTTCCATCACGCTACGATTCCTGCATTGCACAGCGCGGCGAAGAGTGGCGTCTGATTTCCTTCGGGGACTCAGATCGCGAAATTTTTGATTGCTTTCCTCACGGAAATACCCTTTTTCATTGAGAACCTGGCTTTGTTGCTGGGTCTTGAAGAAGAAGAAGGAGATGATGGGTCGACTCGCCTCTCAAGATTGCTGTATTACATTTGAGGGAATGGAAATTGTTGTCGAATCTAGCACTTAAGACTGGACATCAAGGGTGTGAGTATCTGCAACGTTCTTATTTTGCTAGGTTTCGCTTTGTAGAACTTTGACACAGTTTTATTACTGTCCGAGTCCCCGTGGACGCAAGATTAGTATTATGGGGATATGCTGCATATGGACATACCTGGGTGTATCGATGTTCAACAACCATAATAATCGCAATAAGTTATTAATTGTCACTCATGATTAATTGCCATATTGTACTGAAGCAAGTTGTGTGTCCAACCCTAGTAAGGCTGTCGTGAGATCAACCACATCAACCATAGCCACAGCTGGGCCACCACACCACCATCAGCAGCTTGCGTCTGGAGGATGTTGTACAGTAAGTACCCTTTCTCCTTTCTACTTCGCATTATTTCACGTTGAAACTGAGAAACCACAACCGAAGTCAAGTCATTACGTTGGGAATAAATATTATACAGTGCTTGTCCTGGACCTCGACGTGCCTGAGCGAAGGGGATGATGCACTGGTCCGTGGCCAACCAGCACTCAACAGGACAAAGTTCTTGGTACGAAAGTACTTACGTACCAGTGCAACAGTAAGTTACAGCACCGTTACCGGTAGTTACCATACGTCCGTACTTACTGCAACCTTGTCACTCGGCCCCGGCACCAGGAACATGCAGTACTGTAATACTGTAATACTGTAAATATGGACAAGTGATCAGTTAACTTATAAGTTAATTACTGTACTGTACTGTATTAACCGTTTGATTGATCGTCTGCTGGGCGTGCTGGGCCCAGGTTCTCTTGGAGGATCGCATTGGCTGATGAGGCAAATGGTTTTTCGGCACTCGACACATTGTTTGTTCTACTGTACGGAGGAGTACGGAGTAAGTTATCTGTTATTAGTGTCCTGGACCTCGTGTTCGCTTGATCGACAACAAAGAAAGAAGAAAAAGGAATACTGTAGCAAAAGAGAAGGATGGATGGTGGGAGAGAGTTGAAGCAATTGGGGCAATAATAAGGGCATGTGGGTATGGTATTTATATAATTATCAACACGGCCAGACCTTTTCTTTTTCATCATCATCATCCTCCATCGGCGCATCAAAAGATGATGATGAAGCCTTTAATGCAATGGATCGAGCCAAGACGCAACCTAGCGCAGTCTAATTTCTTACTGTACACAACTCGACACGAGTGATGATCATCTCTCATTCGATGGAGTCGTAACAAAACGGTTAACTACAGGACAGTACAATTACAATTACAATTACAATTACAATTACAATTACAATCACAATCATAAGAATCTCGTTAATTAATTATTGCCGTCCCGACAAGCCAGAGAAGGACAAGGACAAGGAAACCGCCTGCCGCAGAGCCTTATGCCCCTATGCCGCTATGCCCATCATGCGGATCCCGACCCTTGGGAACTAGATCGGTGGCTCTTCGCCCTCAGCCCTCAGCCCTCTTCTTCTCCCCCCTCCCCCTGGTTGCCGCCGCGCCTCCCAGCATCTTTTTTGGAATCTCACTGCTCCTGTTCCTGCTGCGCGCTGCCTGCTAAATCGGGAGTCTGCATTTCCATCAGCCATTATGCTTGGCGGATGCTGTGTTGTTGTTGTAGCTTGGTCTTGGTGTGGATGGTTTTGCTCAGACCTGTCCTAAGTTAGTACCGTAAACTACGACTCAGTCTTGTCTTATTTGCATCCCAAGCCCCCTCCCCCCCGTCGTCATCACCATCCTCACCATCCTCACCATTCTTTCCATTCTTATCTTGGCCTCTCTTTTCCCTCCTTCTCTCCTTTCTCTCTTCTTTCTTCTCAACACGCTCGTTTTGAGTCGTATCCACGCCAAACCAACTCCGCAGTCTTGTCTTATCGGCGAAAAGCCCCCCCTTAACGAAACTCCCTCAGGGACATCCTCGCCACAGACGAGGGGCTTTGGTTTCAGCTCGTGCCCCCGAAAGGAATTTTTGTTACACATCGGCCAACAGCCAACAGCCGTTGCGATATTCTTCTCTCGAAACCCCATCTCCGCCTGACTAAGATCATCACCGACCACGCCGACCACAACACCAACACCTACAACAACATCACCTTCACCTTCACCATCACCATCACCATCACCATCCAACGTCTCCACCCTTTTCCTCGCATCCGTCCACACGACACCCTTCTCTTTGTTCGCGCGCTGCTGGCAATCAAGCGATCAATCGCTCTCGATCGATCGATCCATTCACCAATTCATCAAAGAAATTCGGAGCTCAAATTCCATCCACGGCCCTCGTCGCTCCCCCGGACTGTTTGTACTTTTGTTTGACACACTTCCACAGTACATTCTTCTCTCCTTTTCCCTTTCCTACACCCATATCCTCAACTTCCCTCTGCTCCAGAGTTAGGAGCCCATCGCCAACGTGGCTTACAGACACGAATCTCGAAAATCCCTCCTCGACGCTGAGGCGCACGACGGCGTTGGGGGGTATCACTACAGAGAAGGGTTCTCCGCGCCTCTCCCGCCCCGCCAGCCAAAACGACCCAAGATGTATATACCAAACACCCCTTGGACCTGGGCTTTCATGCTCACGACCACCGTTCAAGCTGCCATAGTTTTGGCATTGGAATCGTAAGCGTATTTCATTTTGAAACTTCCCACCTGCTCAGCCCCGATTTCTCGTCGCTCTCTTTTTTCTTCTTCTTTCTTCTTCTTCTAACACCACGAATCTAGATATATCTTTGCGAAATTCCAATTGAGTCTATTACCCCATAAGTCCAGCATACCAAACGTTAAAACCATCCCGACCTACCTCACCCTTTTCATCTTTGGTTTCCTATACCAGCTCGTCCTGGTCTGGGACTCTCTGCGCCTGAAAAATACCATTCAGGTCATTGGATTATGTCTCTACAATGGCGGAATGCTCATCTACGCCTCCATCCAGTACGACCAGATCCACAAGGCCATCCTCGCCTTGGATCACAGCGGCTACATCGATGAACACGCTAATATCTGGACGACGATTGATCCCTATCTCATTGCGGTTCCTGTCATCATCGCGTTTTTCACGATTGTCATGGCGGTGATTGCTTGGAAGCTGTATGATGAGTTTGCATGGACCATCTATAAGCACATCAGTGCCGATCTACGCATGAAGCGACGTTTCCTTACGTTCCAGGTAAGCCTTCAATATATACCCGCGATCATGGTCGCT